>OY856409.1:878595113-878747613 GCA_963693085.1 Alisma plantago-aquatica
AGCAGGTATACTACTAAAAGTGACTATAACGACCCTGCCTCCCGGTAACACCCAATTAAGGGAGACCTGAAGGTGAGAGCCGTTTCAATTAACATGATCAAATGTTCAACAAATAATCAATAATAATTATGAAATTCTACTAACTAACTAGAATTTGGTATAAAATTTAAAACTTTACTTACCTTTGAAAACTTTGGAAATCTATCTATCCAGAGCTTGAATTATTCTATCTAATCCACCTTGCACTTTATTTCTTATTTCCACAATGTGTCTCTTTACTCTTTGTTCTTTCAATTGTTGTTCCTAAAACGCTGACAAACAAAACGTCGGTCAGTATATCGAAATATACTGGTATGTGGGGACAACCAAAATCTTGCAAATATGGCTAACAATTTCATAATCACAATCAAATTATTTAACAAGACACTTTACATTTTCAATGTGTCATTCTCCACCACTTTTGCCCTAACCCTGGCATTCCCCTCTTGGATTTCTCTTTTGCCATTGACTTAAGGCCACCTTCTCAATCCCAAGATTGGTGCATGGGAGTCACCTCTAATGGTGCTCCATAGTCATGCATCATATACCACCTTCTCATTCCTAAGCTTGGTGTCTGGGGTCACCTCTCATGGTGCCCATTGGTCTACCCTCCTAGGCTTGACCTTTATGGCATCTTCCATTAGGGTGGCATGTAGGTGCGAGAATTCACATGTATATATAATTGTGATAGCCATAGTGACTTTATAATTGCAGTATGAACATCCAAACTGTTTAGATTGCTTTCAGTGCGAGGAAACATTCAGAAAACCCTCGGGAAACTAAAGCAGTTATTCATAAGTGTAACCACATACATGTCAAGCTGATGTGAGATAGAAATAAACCAATCAACAATAGGCAAGAAAGCATTCAATGAGATCTTGAAACAATTATTCAATTTCCTTTTTATCAAAATCTATCCAACTCATCTTGCTACTTATGGTTCTATTCCTTTTTAGGGTTTCTTCCTCTTTTTAGGGTTTACTTTGCAATTAGTGTTTTATTCCATCTTACTCTCTTAAACCCTAATTTTCTCATCTATCCTTCATACAAGTTATTAAGGTTACCTTTTACAAACACGTAACCTTAATTCCAGATTAATGCACAAATAACCATCAATTAAGTCCATTAATCTTCTTTTACATTAAAGCTACCATTTTAATACTTTTAATCCATGACAAGATCATTATACACATTTATCATCAATTAAAAGTTCATTATAGTCTAATTCACATATGAACTTGATTTACCATTAATTCCACCTTTTATTCATGACAAAACCCTAATTACTACATTTAGGGTATTTATCCACAAATTAGGAACTTTAATGCTCGAAATAGCTTATAACCATGAAAACTCAGTTCTATACATGAAATCTAATAATTAAAGCCATTAGTAGTCCTAATGACCAACATTAGGGTTTCAAGGCCCATTAAAGTATATACATGTGCATGAAACTCTAAGTTAAGCTAATTACGTGAAACATTCATCCTTTTTGTTCTTAATGTTCCCTTTTATCATCAATAGGTTAATATCAACTTTAATCGTCAATTAAACCCTACTAAATATATTATTCATCTCAAAATAAAGTTCTTTAAACATTAATACATTAAATTTGATATCTTCCATTGCTTTTCAAATTTCAAGAGGAAATAGGCTTCAATTATATTTTTAATGAATTCCCCTCATTTTTTTGAGTAACTTTCATATTTTACGTGTGCTAATCCGTGCTAAGAATAATTAGTTATGAATTTTGCAAAACTCACTTACGTTGGGCCAATTAGGATATGCCACGTCATCCTACTCCCATGCTAGGCGCTTCGTTGGTTTTGGAAACATGATGAAAAGATGACTCTTCCCTTGATAAGTGAAGCGCCTTCTTCAGCCCACGCAGGGCAACTCTGTCCAACGCAAATACACCCTTCTTCAACCTCACGTAGTGTTGCGGCTGGTGCCCTAGGCGCCATGGGTGCAGATTCTACTCGTGCCCTGGACCCATTGGCCTCCCCGGCTCCCTCCCCCACCTTTGCCATGTCCTCGCGTAGGTGAGGGTTCCAGTGGTATGCCGCTGTTCGGCTGGAGTCGAGTCCAGCAGACCTACAACTACGACCGTGTTGTAGCCCACTTGCAGCGTCGTGCGGGTGAAAGGGTCAAGGAGGATCACCGTCAAGCTTCTAGTTGGCGTTGTGGATTCTCTCTCCTCGACCGTGGTGATCCCACGAGTCCTTGCTGCCCCAAGATTAGACATACTCTCTTCAGTTAGGGTTTGAACAAGAAAGAAGGAGAAGAGAGGGTGAAATACGTGGAAAAGTTACTCCAACTCTAGCCAAAGATCAGCCCTTTATATAGGGGTGGTTGTCCACGCCCTAAAACACTTGCCCATGAAGAAACAAACTTCTTTTCTAATTGGAATCCAATTCCTTCATGAAGAACCAAGATTCTCTCTCCTACTTACCTCTTTGATATTCTTATTGCATGGATAGTTATAAATTCGAAAATCTTTTCTTTTACTCTATATTGTGCTCGACTTTAATTCCATAAGCACGAAATTATATTTTCCTTTAGTAGAAACTATTTCCTTTTTAACAATACCACATAATTCCATTAATTATGTATTCCCATTATCCTTATTTTGCAATTTTGATATTTTCTCTTTCATAACTCTTCATTGGGACTCCTTGGATCCCAAGAAACTCTATTATTTCGAAATCCTTTTTATTAGATACTCATTATCCTTCTAGATGCATCTAAATGCAATATTCTTCATTATCATGTGTATTTCTTATTAAAATATTTCTTTTTGAGGATTTCTCTTTATTTCTCTTTTATTTTCCTCATTAGTATTCCTTTTATCATTAGGAATCCTTGAAATATGAAATTCCACTAAGGATAACTCAATTATACCTCTTTTCGCTTGTTTTCCACCTTTTACCATTGTTTTCAATTTCTTTCTTAATAAAGAAACACTTAATTAATCTTTTCTTTTCTTATTGCTTTTCTTTGCAACTTTGGACTCCTTGGAACCCAAGGAACCCATGTGGCACGAAATCCACCTTTGGATTAAGTTCTTTACCTTCTAGAGGTTTCCACATATTTCTTTTCTCGACTTGTTAATTAATTGAATTTCCTTGTTATTGGGCCCAATAGGCAATAAAGCCCACAACAAAAACCATCAAGGCTATTGTAAATGAAATCCATTTAAAACAAATTATATCATTATTTGTTCCAATATCTTTAATATGAGAAATTACATTTCTCACCAAAGGAACCCAAAAAATGGGGTTGTAACATCCTTCCCCTCTTATAAGAATTTTGCCCTCAAAATTCCATCAAACAAGCAAACAAACATGATAAGCCTTTCATATGTCCATCATGGCTCCCATGTGGCCTCAACCTTTCCATGGTGCTTCCCAAGAACCTTCATCATCTCATATTCTTCCATCTGAGTTCTTTCTTACCTTGGTATATCATACCCTCATAGGTGACTCAGGACACTTCAGCCTCTCAAAAGATGAATATGTTCAGGGCTTAGCACATGGATTGGATACCTCACATAGTGCTCTAGATCAGACTCATGTAACACCTTATACATCATGTTATCCTGAGGGGTAAGGCTAAACACCACCATCTTCACCAATCCATCTCAAATGGACCCATATATCGGGGACTCAACTTTCTCATCTATAGCTCAGAGGGGTCGAATTATATTCTCCCACAGTGAACTACATGTCAGTCTGCTTTGCATCAGCTCGTGACTCATGACACCCTTGGGCTCTCTCTCAGCCATTGCATGATCAAGCGGCTTCATCTGCACACACTGTGGTTCTTTTCTGACCTTCACGAGGCCTCCTGCACCAACATCATCATAATGAAGTGGTGACCGACACAACCTCCCTATCGAACTTCTTACATCTCGATAATGGCTATGGTGGTTAATGTCACATCTTTCATAGGATAAGAATTGTCTTAGATATCACCCTGAATGAGCACACATGGTCTCATCAGACCCTTTAGTCTAGATTATACTAATCATTAGTTAGGGGTGATAAACTGTACTATCATCGAGTTCTTCACGTACCCACTCCCAGTTTTTGGAAGGGAACCTTTAGATCAAACTCAAAGACCTTCAAACTCACATCATGGTGCAGTTGAACCATATCTTTTTATATGTAATTCAACCAGATCTGTCCCTTGACATAACTCTTTCTTTCTCATGTTATCTAGGTAAGGTGGCCTACCATAACCCATATTGGATCTTGACCTTCCTTGGTCTAGGGGAGACTCACAACATCCATAGTGGTGAACTCCCATTCCTTCTCGGGGACCCTTTATCCTTTATATCAACACACTGGGTTACTGGTGTTCGTCCTTCACCTCCTGGCTTGCATGGAAACATACCCCATGCAACTTCATCTTAAGCATCTAATGTACTACTGTCACTTACTATCTTTGTAATACCAAGGTGTATCATGATCTCCTGCATGTCATGATTCCTCAAGATGGATACCTCAGAAACCCTACACCATTCTCATCATGGTTTCATCACCTTCCTTTCCAAAGAAGCACATTTGAGGTTCTGCAACCATCCTTTCATTACATCACAGACTAGGCTGGCTAACCAAACACTCATTTACTGGATTAACCGCTATTGATACATCTGGGTGTTAGCCAAACTTATCTCTTTTCCTCCTCTTAAGGTTAGCCTAACAACCTCAGCTTCTTCTAGCTTCCAGTTAAACTAGGCAGCTATATCTCAACCAGAGCATTGATTACCACTTCTTATCCTTAGGTGTTAGGTAATGTTGAAGACATACACCTCCATGTATTCTACTTATCATCTCATCTCTAAGTTTGTCTTCATCAAGAAACTTTGATCTCCTTTTCATGGTGGTCAAACTCAACCTTGCATATCTTGCAAATTCTAGATAGCTCATGGTATCACATCCCCACAAGATGATATCCTTAATACTCTTAGTGTTTGTAAACCATCCATGTATCATTCTCTCTACAAGGGTATGTTATCATCTCTATCCTCATACCTTCTAGCAACGTTCCAACTCATATCATCTTTATCCTTGGTGTATGGCATGTGTGTTTTCCTATCTCTCACTCCCATAACAAGAGGAAATAAGCATTTGGTTGCAATCCAAATACAGAGTTCTTCATGTTCCAAGAGTAGAGATGGTACATCCCACCTTGCCAGTACACCTTCAAATCTAAGTTGAAACGTGCAACCTATGACTCTACATCACGATCATCTTGATATAAAAGTTACTTCCATGAGAAATTGGTCTCGAACCTACTTGGGTCACTACACAATCCTTTGTCATCTCCTCTAGGCCTATAGGGTGCCGACACTTTTGGGGTCATCCCTCTTCCCTTATGCATCCAGAGAGTGCCCTACTCATCTGCCCTTTGGGTCCCCATGAGTTCATGAAGGTGATCAATCTCCTAACCCATGGCCCACGAACAATGATAGTTGTTACCTCCCGACCCTATGGTCATGTGCAACTAGGGAATTAGGCAACTCCTACTTCCATCGGTCTTATCCCTACCTGACCCTAGGACAGACTTAGGATTTTATCATAGTACATGTCCAACTTAAAACTTTACCCAAGTCTCCATCATCTCTCTCTGCATTCATGATAGACTTTCATCCCTTCATGGGGGTCATGGCAACCTGCCTACCTTGGTCAGGCCACATACCGGTTACCTCCATGGTAACACATCCACGTGCACTTAGAGATGGTTATCCATGGGTCTACAGGTTCATTCTCATACCATGTACTTTTCACTTAGCTTCTCAAGATCCTATGAAACCTCTTTAGGTTACCTCAAAACCAACAAAATCGGTATAAACCCTACCAAAGGGTCTCTCTCCCAGGATGGGAGGAAACTAAAACTCTTGACAACAAGGTCACAACCGTCCTTAGGGTTTACATTCACATGAGCATGCCTAACCCAGCAGCTACTAAGGCACAAGCAGACCACCTGTTAAACCATGCTAGGCCATACTTGTTCTCTTTCCTCAACATTAGATCAACTTAGTTGTGAGGGGTTTATCAAGCATACCCTTAACTTAAGGGGTTTCCTTTACCTATACACATGAGGAGTATCATGCTCGAAACTATAGAGACTCAAATCTCATCATGAGCATTGGATACATTGCTTCCCCTCTTAGGCCTAGGAACCCTAGGTTCACCTTCGGGTGTCCAACTGCATGCTCAATCTCTTAACCATGAATCAAGAATGTCCAAGGTAGGTCATGTATTCCCATGTTCCTTTTATATGAGGAACACCTCAGAGTTGAGTCCTCCTCGAGGACAACAAACTAGGTATAATGCCTCACAACTAGTTACTTAAACCTCCTCAGGGTCTAAGACACTCTTTATCTCATCTCAACCGGTAACCACTTATACCATAGGCACATAGCTACCAGAAGCATCATCCTCTCTCTAGGGTTCAATTCCTCTAAAGGCAACCAAGACATCATCAGCCTCTAAGGATCTAGCATAAGGCAACCACTATCATCCACTTAGGTCACATCATCCTGAACTCCCCACCGTTCCTCAAATTTTGGGGTTTTAAGCTTCCATCCTCCGTGCCGGGGTCCTACTTTCTCTAGATCTAACTCCACATCTAGCCATACTAGTAGAGGTCCTCTCTCTATGAAGCCTATGCTCAACTCATGTTTGGCTCAAGATTATACCTAGCCCTTTATGCTCATCCCATAAGCCATCCATCATGCATACTGGCCAGGCTTTCAACCTACTACCATCCACTGACGTACTCTGGGTGCAAGCTATACCCTACCTGCATAAGCCTATAGGTTCTATAGGTTCTTATCTAACTTTATCCATGAAGGAGCTACCCTTTGCTCTAACATGCACGACCCTTTCTCGGGTTGGGTTGCCAAAGGTGCTAGGTCATCCAACCTCTCATGGCTCATATGGCATCCAAGGCATGTCCATCCAAACACCTGGTCTACCATGACATCTAACTCATCATGTCATCTCTCTCTCAAACCTTCACTTAGGGTTAGGGTTAACATCATCCTTAAAGATGTGCTAGGTCTCCACTTTTAATGGAGGTCTCTGCCTCCAAGACTAACTCTCTCTACTCATCCTCCTACCAAGGAGGTCTATCCTTAGGTCTCTCCTGAGGGCAATGACAACTTGTATCATACGACCTAAGCATGCATCTATTCCTTTACTCTTACTCTATTAAGCTTATGTCCATGACATCTTACGTACATGCGTTTTATTAATTTGGTGGAGGATTCGTTAATCCTTATAAACCTTACCCATACCTCAAGAGGGTGAGGAGAAGATAGGAAACCCTAATCCTTAAGGTCCTTAATAGAATTTGAGTTGAGAAGGGATGAACAAGATGAGAGATTCCTAAATGTATCTTATTTCGAATCATACCCGAAGACTTTGGCCAGGTAGTCACACGGATTCAGGAGTCCTCGTATTCCGACTAGTGGTGCGGAGGAAAATATTGCTAGCCCCCAGTCATGATGCTTTTCTAGACACCTCTGTCTTTCGGATAATCCTCTAATAACTCCCTTGGGTTCTACGAAATTTGTAAAATTTAATAATTATTAAGGATTAAGTGAGGAACCTATGCTCCGATACCAATTGTAATGACCCCGCCTCCCGGTAACCCCCAATTAAGGGAGACCCAAAGGTTAAAGTCGTTATTCAATTAACAAGATCAAAGGTTCAACAAATAATCAATAATAATTATGAAATTCTACTAACTAACTGGAATTTGGTATAAAATTTAAAACTTTACTTACCTTTGAAAACTTTGGAAATCTATCTATCCAGAGCTTGAATTATTCTATCTAATCCTCCTTGCACTTTATTTCTTATTTCCACAATGTGTCACTTTACTGTTTGTTCTTTCAATTGTTGTTCCTAAAACACCGAAAAACAAAATGTCGGTCAGTATATCGAAATATACTAGTATGTGGGGACAACCAAAATCTTGCAAATATGGCTAACAATTTAATAATCACAATCAAATTATTTAACAAGCCACTTTACATTTTCAATGTGTCATTCTCCACCGCTTTTGCCCTAACCCTGGCATACCCCTCTTGGGTTTCTCTTTTGCCATTGACTTAAGGCCACCTTCTCAATCTCAAGCTTGGTGCATGGGAGTCACCTCTCATGGTGCTCCATAGTCATGCATCATAGACCACCTTCTCATTCCCGAGCTTGGTGTCTGGGGTCACCTCTCATGGTGCCCGTTGGTCTACCCTCTTGGGCCTGACCTTTATGGCATCTTCCATTAGGGTGGCATTTAGGTGCGAGAATTCACATGTATATATAACTATGATAGCCATAGTGACTTTATAATTGCAGTATGAACATCCAAACTATTTAGACTGCATTCAATGCGAGGAAACATTTGGAAAACCCTCGAGAAACTAAAGCGGTTATTCATAAGCATAACCACATACCTGTCAAGCTGATGTGAGACAGAAATAAAACAATCAACAATAGGCAAGAAAGCATTCAATGAGATCTTGAAATAATTTTTCAATTTCCTTTTTATCAAAATCTATCCAACACTTCTTGCTACTTATGGTTTTATTCCTTTTTAGGGTTTCTTCCTCTTTTTAGGGTTTACTTTGCAATTAGTGTTTTATTCCATCTTACTCTCTTAAACCCTAATTTTCTCATCTATCCTTCACAAAAGTTATTAAGGTTACCTTTTACAAACACATAACCTTAATTCTAGATTAATGCACAAATAACCATCAATTAAGTCCATTAAGCTTCTTTTACATTAAAGCTACCATTTTAATCCTTTTAATCCATGACAAGATCATTATACACATTTATCACCAATTCAAAGTTCATTATAGTCTAATTCGCATATGAACTTGATTTACCATTAATTCCACCTTTTATTCATGAGAAAACACTAACTACTACACTTTGGGTATTTATCCACAAATCAGGAACTTTAATGCTCGAAATAGCTTATAACCATGAAAACTCAGTTCTATATATGAAATCAAATAATTAAAGCCATTAGTAGTCCTAATTACCAACATTAGGGTTTCAAGGCCCATTAAAGTATATACATGTGGTGAAACTCTAAATTAAGCTAATTACGTGAAAAATTCATCCTTTTTGTTCCTAATGTTTCCTTTTATCATCAATAGGTTAATATCAACTTTAATCATCAATTAAACCCTACTAAATATATTATTCATCTCAAAATAGGGTTCTTTAAGCATTAATACATTAAATTTTATATCTTCCATTACTTTTCAAATTTCATGAGGAAATAGGCTTCAACTATATTTTTAATTAATTCCCCTCATTTTTCTGAGCAACTTTCATATTTTATGTCTGCTAATCTGAGCTACGAATAATTAGTTATGAATTTTGCAAAACTCACTTACGTTGGGCCAATTAGGAGATGTCATGTAACCCTACTCCCATTCAAGGCGCTTCGTTGGTTTTGGAAACATGATGAAAAGATGACTCTGCCCTTGTTAAGTTAAGCGCCTTCTTCAGCCCATGGAGGGCAACTCCGTCCAATGCAAATACACCCTTCTTCAACCTCACACAGTGTTGCGGCTGCTGCCCTAGGCGCCATGGGTGCGGCTTCTGCTCATGCCCTGGACCCGTCAGCCTCCCCGAATACCTCCCCCACCTCTGCCATGCCCTCACACAGGTGAGGGTTCCACTGGTATGCCGCTGGTCGGCTAGAGTCGAGTCCAGCAGACCTGCAACTGCGGCCGTGTTGCAGCCCACTTGCAGCGTCGTGCGGGTGAAAGGGTCAAGGAGGATCACCGTCAAGCTTCTATTTGGCATCGTGGAATCTCTCTCCTCGACCGTGGTGATTCCACGAGTCCTTGCTACCCCGGGATTAGACATACTCTCTTTGGCTAGGGTTTGAACAAGGAAGAAGGAGAAGAGAGGGTGGAATACATGGAAAAGTTACTCCAACTCTAGCCAGAGATCAACCCTTTATATAGGGGTGGTTGTCCATGCCCTAAAACACTTGCCCATGAAGAAACAAAGTTTTTTTCTAATTGGAATCCAATTCCTTCATGAAGAAGAAACATTCTCTCTCCTACTTACCTATTTGATATTCTTGTTGCATGGATACCTAGTAATTCGAAAATCTTTTCTTTTATTCTCTCTTGTGCTCGACATTAATTCCATAAGAACGAAATTATATTTTCCTTTAGTAGAAACTATTTCCTTTTTAACAATACCACATAATTCCATTAATTATGTATTCCCATTATCCTTATTTTGCAATTTTGATATTTTCTCTTTCTTTCCTCTTCATTGGGACTCCTTGGATCCCAAGAAACTCTATTATTTCGAAATCCTTTTTATTGGATACTCATTATCCTTCTAGATGCATCTAAATGCATTATTCTTCATTATCATGTGTATTTCTTATTAAAATATTTCTTTTTGAGGATTTATCCTTATTTCTCTTTTATTTTCCTCATTAGTATTCCTTTTATCATTAGGAATTCTTAAAATATGAAATTCCACTAAGGATAACTCAATTATACCTCTTTTCACTTGTTTTCCACCTTTTACCATTGTTTTCAATTTCTTTCTTAATAAAGAAATACTTAATTAATCTTTTCTTTTCTTATTGCTTTTCTTTGCAACTTTGGACTCCTTGGAACCCAAGGAACCCATGTGGCATGAAATCCACATTTGGATTAAGTTCTTTACCTTCTAGAGGTTTCCACATCTTTCTTTTCTCGATTTCTTAATTAATTGAATTTCCTTGTTATTGGGCCCAATAGACAATAAAGCCCACAACAAAAACCATCAAGGCTATTGTAAATGAAATCCATTTAAAAAAAATTATATCATTATTTGTTCCAATATATTTAATATGAGAAATTACATTTCTCACCAAAGGAACCCTAACAAAATGGGGTTGTAACAGTGACCGCAAGTGCCAGGAACTTGAATGTGAACTCGAGGTCATCTATCTGAAAGAAGAGGAGGATTGGAAGTAAAGAAGTCACATAAATTGGCTCGTAGATGGGGACAAAAATACCAGATTCTATCACGTATATGTTAATACATGACATAGAATCAATTGTATCAACAATCTACAAAATGAGCAAGAAGAGTGGATATCCGACACCACAGAACTGAAGACGCTGGTGGCAGACCATTTTTAGAATCTCCTAACTGAAACTAGGTTTCCATCCATATCAACTATGGACAACATTCCTGGAAATTTTAAAAAGCGTCCGAATCGGCATCTAAGGAACCTTGGGGCAACAACTATAGAAAATGAAATATGGCAAGTTATAAAAGAAGCTAATCCTTTCAAGGCGGTAGGATTGGATGGCACATATATGCATTTTATCAAGGCAAATTGGAAGATAATAAGAATCTCTATGCTCATCACCATCAGAAGCCTGCTCAATTGCAATGATATACCAAATGTTGTAGGTATTGCAAGTATCGTTCTGATTCCCAAAATCAAACATCCTACTGAACTGCAATCAGCTCAGGCCCATTACACTTAATAATGTTTGTTTAAAACTGGAATCCAAGGTGGTTGTTAGTAGAGTGCAAAAGTTCATCTCCAAATGAATCTCATAGGCACAATCCTATTTTATACTAGGCAGAAGCATAGCAGACAACATTATAGTGGCACAGGAGATCATACATAATTTGAGAAGGAAACAAAGTGCTCCCTACATGGCCATCAAGGTTGATCTTTCTAAAGCGTACGACCGCATGTCCTTGAAGTTCAGTGAGCATACATTGAATAAAATGTCCTGGCCATCTAATATCAAAGCATATATCTTGAACTCTCTAGGTGTCAGAGAGATGAACATTATCTTAAATGGTGAATCCTTGCCGGCTTTAAAAACCTCAAGGGGACTCAAACAAGGTGATCCTCTGTCCCCTTACTTATTTGTACTGTGTATGGAGAGGCTCTCACAGCTCATTCACCGTTTTGTTCAAGAAAACAAGTGGCAACCAGTCAAGATCTCACAAAAGGGGCCGCATGTTTCCCACATCATGTTTGCAGATGACATAGTGGTTTTTGCAAAAGCATCTATGAAACAAATCAGTATTATTAATCAATGTTTCAAATTATTTGAGGAAGCTTCAGGACAACAAATCTCCATAGAAAATTTGAAAATCTTCTTCTCCTCGACTGTCAGCAGATCGACTAGATCAACCATCTGTAGAGCTAGTGGCATTATGGAAACGGATGACCGTGACAAATACTTAGGCATTTCGTTACTGCACAACAGGGTTAATAAAAAAATCTATTCCTATCTAGTTAACAATATGAAGACCAGGATTAACGGATGTGTGGCTAAAACATTGTCCTTAGGAGGACGTATCTGTCTAGCTTAATCGGTCCTTGCTTCTTTGCCCACTTATGTCATGTAAACTGCAAGTATTCCTATATACATATGCTCAAAGCTCGATAAAACTATCCAGAAGTTTATCTAGGGTGGTTGTCATAAAACCCACTCGATGTCACTCGTCGCTTGGTAGAAAGTTATCACCAGCATGGGGAATGGTGAGTTGGGCATCAAGTCGATGTTCGATTGGAACAAAGCCCTACTCTGGAAAAACTCTTGGAAATACATGACAATCAAGAATTCTGTTTGGGCAACGAGCTTTAGCAATAAGTATAAAAATTTCAACATTAACAAAAAAGGCCAATCAACTTCCTTCTGGAGAAGTATATATTCAGGATTGAAGTTTATTAGGGAGAACAATATGAAAAACATCAATGATGGCAATAGCATGATGGTCTGGACTGATCATTGGGTGTCAGATTGTAAAGAACTTTTGACCACAGTCTCGAAGAAAATCAGTAGTGACATCTTGGACCACAGTGTAGCTAGCCTAAGAAACTTAGAAGGAACCTGGGATAAAGGATTCCTACAATGCTATCTTCCCAATCAATGTGTGCAGCAGATTTTACAGATGCATGTACCTACCAATGATAAAGGGGATGATAACTGTGTTGGTATGTATGCCCATAGAGCAAGTCATATGATGATTGTAATGGGATACTTTGTAAATGATTTGAATAATAATAAAGGCAATTTCCTATCTATATGTTTAAACTGTTTCTGAGATGATGGTGTAACATGATAGATGTCTAAAGAATTGTTTTACTCAATGACGTATGCTTTTGGGTTGAGGACCTGAATGATGAGATCATACAGATATTAAGAGTATTCATTCTTGTTTAGTCCCTAGTCGGTTGTTATTGTGGAAATAACCATAGACATCAATATCACTAAAGACTAGCTTGTGTGATGGTTGATGACAGAATCTCATTAGTCATGATAGAGTGATATCAAACCAAGCACATAGGTACTTGTTAGAGAACAAGGTACCAGACAGACCCACCGTGAGAGTGACACATGGAACCATGACTTGGTAGTCACAGTCAGCTCTCACAGTGATGGAGGTGAGTGTGATTCTTAGACCTGAAATCACTACACTCAACACATGTCGTTGGGTACACTTTGACATCATCAAACGCAGTCCTGAAACATGGGTTGTTATAAAGGTGATGATTGGGTGGCTTTGAAACATGGGGCTTTTGAGGGGTGAGTGATAGATATGGGATTTGTCCCTCCTGAGGGAGTTTGATTTCATTGTCCACTTGATGAGTACGATTGACAAAGGCATGTGCATGCACGTGTGAATCAATATGTGATATTGATGTCACACACATCTCACCCAGTCTGCTCTGAGATCAAGGAAATGAATGAATGTTGGCAGGATGACTGTTCCATGCCTCGAGTTCATTCAGGATATCAGCGACAAAGTAATTATACATTCACTGTAACACCATTCATGGATTGTAGGATTGAAAGTTGTTCTCCAACTTTCTATTTCACTTGGGTAGCACTGATGTGTGACTAGGCACCGCTCTTTGCTTGTGAAGTCATAAATGTTATGGACTTTCACTGCCAACGTGAAATGGACCTGTAGGGTCACACACATAGGATTTTACCTGGAATAGGAGTTTGTCCACAAACAATGTTTAGATTGATTACTAAAGGAGTTTAGTATTTCAATTAAACACTCAATTAATCGATAGCTCAATATCATAGTGTTCAAGGTGTTGGACTGATTGATTAGAGTATCAGATTGATTGAAACTGTAATTGACTGATTCTGCACAATCTGTACTCCCAACCGATCGACTCATGTGATGAACCGATCGGCTAAGCTTGGTGAACCGATCGGCTCAACTGGTGAGTCGATCGGCTCATGGACAGGGTGAACAATTGCTTCAAGTGTTGAGATGATTAGTTCAACTATTGCAACCGGGCAAGTTGGGAAAGTAAGATTGGTGAGAAATTTCTTTTCGTTTCACTTGCCCAATTTGATTAGGACAAGGATCGGTATTCGATACCAATTGGAAACAAAAGAAAGAAAGTCAATCAGGAACTGATCAGGACCACGAACTGACTGGTTCAGAAGTGAACCGACCGGTTCATGGGTCCCAACCGATCGGTTGAGGTGTCAACCGACCGGCTCAGATCCCCAACCGACCGTTTCAGTTGTGAAACGATCAGTTCAGGTTGCGAGTTGGTTGTTTTTGTGGAAAATATCGAACCCTTCTACTCCTGCTTTAGTCCCGCATTGTCTGGGATAGAGAACCCTATCCCATGACCCTCCTATATATAGGGGTATTAGGGGAATTTCAAAGGACAACCCAGTGCAACCAGTTGCTCTGTGAAGTTGTCGTTCTCTCTGGTTTTGGTAACCAAGAGAGAGCCCGAGCAAGTGCTACCCGAAAAGTGAGGCACAACAAGGGAAAGACAACTACAGAAAGTGACTGGTGGCAGGAGAGTGTGTTGGCGACTAGTACACCAACAAGAGGGTGTGACTCCTTTCGATTCCTTGTGGGATAAGGAGATCGGAGTTCCAGGCAGTCCGTGTGGACAACTATAGAGGCGGGAGACCTCTGTCGCTCGGAGGACAACTGTCAATCCCGACAGTCCTGGTGAGACCAGGAGTCTTTAGTCCCGGTGTGACCAGGAGCTGCACAGACACCATCCAAGACCAGAGGTGAAGACCGCACAAGGCGCGAGGTACTGTCGCCAAGCATGCCTCGGGATAAGGTATGAATTCAAAAACCATCTTTCCTAGTGTATAGACGTTGACACGATTCCTTTTGTTCTGGGTTTTGTGGAGAAAATTTTTGTTTTTGCTGCTTCTCTGCCTCCTCTAAATCCCAACAGTGGTATCAGAGCCACATCAACTGTTATATATTTTAGGATTATCGGTATGATCGATTTTGGTTTGTCGCCTTTATTTATTGCATATGATGCGAATAAAATTGGCTTTATGCATGTCCAATCCAAAATTCCCAAATATACATATATGATATGTAATATTAATGCACTCGATATGTGTCGCCCTTAAATGAGTTTTGTGGTTGATGTGTAGCATGGTTATGGCCTACAAACCCTATATCTGTGTGTGGTTGTATGTGGTTGCTTGCATCTCAGTCTGTGCATCGATTCCCTTTCTCTCATTCCTTATGTAACTCAAAATCATTCGAGATTTCTTTTCCTACCTTTGCTCCCCCCGAATGTAACTTGGGGTTTCACAATTCAATTGTAAATAGGATAGTTTTTATTTCATGTTATGTCAAAGAACGGTGAACGACCTGCGGATGACCTGAGACGATCGGTTCAAGGTGTGAACCGATCGGTTGGTGTTCCAGATGACCGGTTCAAGGAGCGATACAAGCGGGTGGTGACCTGAGGAGATGCACGATGACCGGTGAACCGATCGGCTGGAGGTGCCAGTCAATCGGCTGGTGGCACCCGAACAACCAACTTGTTGGCGAGCCGATCAATCATGGAGATGAGTTGATCAAACCCAGAAAGGCAGGCACATATTTCATCTTGTACATGTTGCATGTGATGTAGACCTAGATGACCGTGATTCCTCTTAGCTCGAGGAATCACAATAGGATGGCCATAATCATTGCTTTTATCGTTTTGCATGTTTTTCTGTGGGATATAGCATGTATATGATACGTACTATATATTGTGGTGATTGGATATGTATATGTTTATAAAAACCAAATCCCTCATTAAATATTAAGTTTTAGATGCCTTCCAAATGCAACACACGTGAAAAGCTTGATAGACCAAGTGTGGGCATGCCCAAGAGTGGTGCACCGTCTATCTCGTGGAAGCGTGAAGGATGAATGTGTGGGTCTGCCCAAGCAGGGTGCATGTTCATCGTGTTGGCTTTGGGTCAGACTTAACAAGGTGACCTAGATAGGATCTAGCACCTTGAGGCATGGAGATGATCATGGAAAGGAGTTGCATATGACATCTTTCAAGAGTTGCATATGATTCAATTGGCAAGAGTTGCCTACCTAGAAGATCTGAGTTGTGGGTGACAGCCCAAGCTGGTCCATGGTTCAGAGGATTTCAGGATCTTGACCCACTAGAAGATTGTACGCTGCAATCTTCCGAATTGATGGTGAGGGCTGTCAATTTGAGTCAAAATAGTGGGAGCAATAATTAATTAAAGGCCTAATTAACTATCGTCAAATTTTATTCAAATCAAATCAAAAGGAGTTTTGACAAATGCAATTTTCTCTTGTAGAATGGCAAAAGAATCATCTTTTAAAATGGGCAAGTTAATTGAGAAAAAATTCCATAACTGGTTGAGGACTGTGAGAAGTGTTCTGCACAATCCAGATATACCAAGAGCTTTTAAATCCACTCTATGTACGCTTAATGCGTTGGTGAAGAGGAAAGAAAGTTCATTGATAGAGATCAATGGAACGAATGGTAAGGGAGAGAAGGGTTCTCTTGCCAAACCAATTTCTTCTACATGGAGAGGATGGAAGGAATGATGGAAGAAGAAGTCAGAGATAGAGATCTCAACTTCTGGTGTATATGTGATAGAGATTAACTTACTACTTCTTTGTCATGGGTACTTGATACCAAATGTGGATCTCACATCTGTTCAAATGTGAAGGATCTTAAGAGAAGTAGGCCTTTGGGGAAAGGCGAGGTTGAACTACGTGTTGCCATGGGGCAAGGGTTGTCGTCAGTGCCGTAGGAACCTATGAGTTAACTCTACCAAGTGGGCTAATAATAGAGTTGAAGAACTGCTATTATGTACCTGTCATAAATAGGAATATCATTTCCGTCTCTTGTTTGGACAAGGATGGATTTGAATTTCTTATTAAGAATGGAAATTGTTCCATTTCTAAAGATGGGATCTTTTATGGAAGTGCCCCAATGTCTTATGGTCTATACTTGATAGATCTAGAGACAAATGTATACAACATAAACACCAAAAGGCAAAAACTCAACAACTAAACTGAAACATATCTTTGGCATTGTTGTCTACGACACATAAATGAGAAGCGCATTTGTAGACTCCATAAAGATGGTTATCTAGACTCTTTTGATTATGAATCAATAGAGACATGTGAATCTTGTTTGTTGGGCAAGATGACCAAGACTCCCTTTTCAGGTAATGGTGAGAGAGCTAGTGATCTATTAGGACTCATACATATTGATGTATGTGGGCCTTTTAGAACTAATGCCAGAGGTGGGTATCAGTACTTCATTACCTTTACTGATGACTTCAGTAGGTATGGCTATGTGTACCTGATGAAACATACGTCAGAAACTTGAAAGGTTCAAGGATTTCATGAATGAAGTACATAACCAACTTGGTAAAACTATTAAGGCACTTCGATCCGATCGAGGTGGAGAATACTTAAGCTAGGAGTTTGAAGACCTCATGTGAGCCCGTGGTATTGTATCACAATGGACTCCGCCTGGAACACCACATCATAATGGTGTGTCTGAAAGAAGGAATCACACATTGTTAGATATGGTACGATTAATGATGAGTTTTGCTGATCTTCCAATTTCCTTCTAGGGTTATGCTCTTGAAACCGCCGCGTTTACACTTAACTGAGTACCATCTAAATCGGTTCAAAAGACACCATATGAGATATGGAATGGGAAGCGTCCCAATTTGTCTTTTCTAAAGATTTGGGGTTGTGAGGCTTATGTTAGGAAAATGTTTCCTGATAAGCTTGGACCCAAATCTGATAAATGTTATTTTGTTGGATATCCCAAGGAAACGAGGGGATATTATCTATACCACCCTACTGAAAACAAAGTGTTTGTTGCCAAGATAACTGTGTTCCTAGAGAAGGAATTTATTTCCAAAGGAAGCAGTGGGAGGAATATAGAGTTTGAAGAGGTTCAAGCCCAACAAGAAAACATTGAACTGGTAGATGTACAAGAGGAAAATGGAGATTCACAAGGTGTTGTGGAATCTCAATCTCCTCAGGTAACACAAGGACCTCATAGATCTAGTAGGACCCGCCTTGAACCTGAGAGGTTTGGATACCTTGTGACTCAGGAAGGTGGTGAGTTGATCATAGATGATGATCCAACTACCTACGTAGAGGCTATGGAGGGACCAGATTCTGAGAAATGGCTTGAAGCCATGAGATTCAAGATGGAATCCATGCACTCCAACAAAGTATGGACTTTGGTGGAACCACCCGAAGGGGTAAGACCCATAGGGTGCAAGTGGGTCTTCAAGAAGAAGACCGACATGGATGGCAATGTGCAAACTTATAAAGGAAGATTGGTTGCGAAGGGATTTCAACAAGTTCAAGGTGTTGACTGTGACGAAACCTTTTCTCCAGTTGTCATGATTATGTCCATCAGGATCATGCTTGCTATTATATCTTATTATGACTATGAGATTTGACATATGGATGTTAAAACTGCATTCCTTAACAGGAATATAAATGAGGATGTGTACATGACACAACCTGAAGGTTTTGTAGATCCAAAGAATGCCAATACAGTTTGTAAGCTGCAAAGGTCAATCTATGGATTGAAGCCAACATCTCGGAGTTGGAATCTTCGATTTGATGAGAAATTCAAAGTGTTTGGTTTTATTCAAAATGAGGATGAACCTTGTGTGTACAAGAAGGTTAGTGGGAGCTCGACCATATTCCTCATATTGTATGTGGATGACATACATTTGATGGGGAATGATGTCTTAGCCTTAGGGAAGGTAATGACTTGGCTTGGGAATACTTTCTCAATGAAGGACTTAGGAGAAGCATCCTACATTCTAGGAATTAAGATCTATAGAGATAGATCTAGAAGGATTCTCGGACTAAGTCAGAGCACGTACATCAACAAAGTGCTGAAGCAGTTCAGCATGGAGAACTCAAAGAGAGGCAAAATCCCCATGCTATATGGAGGCACCGTCTCTAGAGCTCAATGTCCCCAATCTTGTGAAGAGAGGGAGCGTATGAATGGGATCCCATATGCATCAGCCATCGGATCCATCATGTACGCTATGTTGTGCACATGCCCAGATGTCTCGTATGCTATAAGCATAACGAGCAGGTGCCAGTCAGATCCTGGGGATGCTCACTGGACAGCCGTAAAGAACATCCTCAAGTACTTGCGAAGGAATAAGGTTTAGTTTCTTGTTTACGGTGGCGAGGAAGAGCTGGTTGTAAAGGGTTACACCGATGCAAGCTTCCAAACCGATAAAGATGATTACAGATCGCAGTCAGGATTTGTGTTTTGCCTTAATAATGGAGTTGTGAGCTAGAAGAGTTCCAAGCAAGAAACAGTTGCCGATTCTACTACAGAGGCTGAGTCTATTACTGCTTCACGTGCCGCAAAGGATGTTGTGTGGATCAGGAAGTTCATTTATGAACTTGGTGTAGTTCCCAGTAGCTGTGATGCAATTGAGCTTTATTGTGACAATAATGGAGCTATTGCACAAGCTAAGGAACCCAGATCACATCAGCGGTCCAAGCACATACTGCGGCGCTTCCATCTCATACAAGAGATCGTACAGTGAGGAGATGTGAAGATTTGCAAAGTACCAACTGAAGACAACATAGCTGATTCACTGACTCAGGCCCTTTCTCAGCAGAAGCATGATGGTCATGCTAGGTCAAAAGGAATGAGGTTCCTTGGTGACTGGCTCTAAGTGCAAGTGGGAGTCTGTTGGTATGTATGCCCATAGAGCAAGTCATATGATGATTGTAATGGGATACTTTGTAAATGATTTGAATAATAATAAAGGCAATTTCCGATCTATATGTTTAAACTGTTTCTAAGATGATGGTGTAACATGATAGATGTCTAAAGAATTGTTTTACTCAATGACATATGCTTTTGGGTTGAGTACCTAAACGATGAGATCATACAGATGTTAAGAGTATTCATTCTTGTTTAGTCCCTAGTCAGTTGTTATTGTGGAAATAACCATAGAAATGAATAACACTGAAGACTAGCTTGTGTGTTGGTTGATGATAGAATATCATTAGTCATGATATAGTGATATCAAACCAAGCACATAGGTACTTGTTAGAGAACAAGGTACCAGACATACCCACCGTGAGAGTGACACATGGAACCATGACTTGGAAGTCACAGTCAGCTCTCACAGTGATGGTGGTGAGTGTGATTCTTAGACCTGAAATTACTACACTCAACACATATCGTTGGGTATACTTTGACATGATCAAACACAGTCCTGAAACATGGGTTGTTATAAAGGTAATGATTGGGTGGCTTTGACACATGGGGCTTTTGAGGGGTGAGTGATAGATATGGGATTTGTCCCTCCTGAGGGAGTTTGATGTCCTTGGCCACTTGATGAGTAGGATTGATAAAGGCATGCACATGCACGTGTGAATCAATATGTGATATTGATGTCACACACATCTCACCCAGTCTGCTCTGAGATCAAGGAAATGAATGAATGTTGACAGGATGAATGTTCCATGCCTCGAGTTCATTCAGGATATCAGTGACAAATGAATTATACATTCACTGTAATACCATTCACAGATTGTAGGATTGAAAGTTGTTCTCCAACTTTCTATTTCACTTGGGTAGCACTGATGTGTGACTAGGTACCGCTGTTTTCTTGTGAAGTCATAAATATTATGGACTTCACTGTCAATGTGAAATGGACCTGTAGGGTCACACACATAGGATTTAACCTGGAATAGGAGTTTGTCCACAAACAATGTTTAGATTGATTACTAAAGGAGTTTAGTAGTTCAATTAAACACTCAATTAATCGATAGCTCAATATCATAATGTTCAAGGTGTTGGACTGATTGATTAGAGTATCAGATTGATTGAAACCGCAATTGTCTGATTCTGCACAATCTGTACTCCCAACCGATCAGCTCATGTGATGAACCGATCGGCTCAACTGGTGAGTCGATCGGCTAATGGACAGGTTGAACGATTGCTTCAAGTGATGAAACGATCGGTTCAAATATTGCAACTGGGCAAGTTGGGAAAGTAAGATTGGTGAGAAATTTCTTTTCGTTTTAGTTGCCCAATTTGATTGGAACAAGGATTGGTATTCGATACCAATTGGAAACAAAAGAAGGAAAGTCAATCGGGAACTGATCAGGACCACGAACCGACCGGTTCAGAAGTGGAACCAACCGGTTCATGGGTCCCAACCGATCGGTTGAGGTGTCAATCGACTGGCTCAGATCCCCAACCGACCGTTTTAGTTGTAAAACGATCGGTTCAGGTTGCGAGTTGGTTGTTTTTGTGGAAAATCTCGAACCCTTCTACTCTTGCTTTAGTCCCGCATTGCCCGGGATAGAGAACCCTATCCCATGACCCTCCTATATATAGGGGTATTGGGGGCTTCTCAAAGGACAACCCAGTGCAACCAGTTGCTTTGTGAAGTTGTCATTCTCTCTGGTTTTGGTAACCAAGAGAGAGCCCGAGCAAGTGCTACCCGAAAAGGGAGACACAACAAGGGAAAGACAACTGCAGAAAGTGACTGGTGGTAGGAGAGTGTGTTGGCGACTAGTACGCCAACATGAGGGTGTGACTCCTTTCGATTCCTTGTGGGACAAGGAGATCGGAGTTCCAGGAAGTCTGTGTGGATGACTGCAGAGGCGGGATACCTCTGTCGCTCAAAGGACAACTGTCAATCTTGACAGTCTCGGTGAGACCAGGGGTCTTTAGTCCCTGTGCGACCAGCAGCTGCACAGACACCGTCCAAAACCGGAGGTGAAGACCGTGCAAGGCGCGAGGTACTGTCTCCGAGCAAGCCTCGGGACAAGGTATGAGTTCACAAACCATATTTCCTATTGTATAGACGTTGACGCAATTCCTTTTATTCAGGGTTTTGGGGAGAAAATTTTTGTTTCCGCTGCTTCTCTACCTCCTCTAAATCCCTACAAACTGGATCTGGTTACATGATGAAAGTGGCTATTATACTACTTCCTCATCTTACGAACTTATTCATGGGGAACACCAATACCCAATGAACGATCTCTGGCTGCTCATTTGGCGGTCCCACCTACCCAACAAAATAAAGACATTCATCTCGTTAGTGGCCCACGAGGCGATCATGACTAATAGTCGTCGGAAGCAACGTAACTTCACAGATTGTGCAATTTGTCCCAGATGTGAAGCCCAAGTGGAGGATACACTTCATGCTCTATGGAACTACCCATTTGCAAAGGAAATCGAGAACAAGCTTAACACTCATGTTGTCACCAATAATTCACATGTGTCCAGTGTGCAACAATGGCCGATGAATAATATACAAGGCAAAGAGGATGATTTAATAAAATTCATGATACCATGTTGGGTCATATGGAAAGTAAGGAACAATATAGTGTTCGACATTGGCCACACTAGTATGGAGCGGCAAGTGATCCAAATTGATACACTCTGCAAATAGATAGAAAAGGGCAAACAAATGAAAGGCACAACAAATATCGATCCCCCAGAGGAACATGATGAGGTCATGGATCTGTAGAAGGGGCAGGTAGTGCTTATCATTGATGTTGTTGTCAAAGGGAAAGAAGCAGCAATTGCAGTTTCACTAATTAATCAAACAGGAAGGTGGGTGGAGGTGCAACACTCAGTATTGAAGTGAGATCTGTCATTGAAGCGGAAATAAGAGCAATCGACTTTGATCTATAGGCTTATCTAAACGACAATTCACATGTTGTCACTGTTATTACAGATAGCTACAAGGCTGTTAAAGCTATTCAAAGTACGGAGGGTAAGTACCCATCCTTCAACCCATGGCTTAGATCCATCAATGAAGTACTTGATAGAATGCCAGATATACACATTATTAACGTCCCTAGACAAAATACTCATCTTGATGATGCTTTGGCTAAACACCATCTCAAAAATCATAAGGAGGGTTGTACCTATACAGACCCTCCCCTCGACCCTGTGGGTCACCCTATCCTCTTCCCTCTTAGTAATGGTAGGAGTCCTACCAAGTTTATGTTTTCTGCAGATGATGTACTAAATCCTCAATTTATTCCTACAAGAGGAGGGCGGGTTGAATAAAACAGCCTCCTGACTTCTTCTAAAAAAAGAATTTACTCGATTGTACAGATCACAAGAATATACTCAAGTGTGTTTTCATATCAAGACTTTTTTTTTTGTAAAATATAAACCATTGATTTTCACTGTCATACCATAACTAGGCTACATACAAATTTTGAGTCCATTTAGATGAGTGTAAGTCACTCATCTGAGGGAAACAGAATCGACTCGTGAAACTAATTTAAAATATATAATTTTTTCGGTCTTTATAACATGACCTATAAATGTGCAAACGTGCTCAAATTTTATATGAGTTATTCACAAGATGTTTAATGTTTAAGAAGGTCAACGGATTAGATTTTTTGAAAAAATATTGCATCATGAAAAACTACTTGAGTGTATTCTACTCCAAATACTCTCAAGTGTATTCTAGCCTGACTCTCTCTCTCTCTCTCTCTATATATATATATATTTATATATTTATATATATGATTAGGAGAGAAACACCCCCCCCCCCGACTCCGACGCCTGTGGCATACACACACACACATATATATATATTTATATATATATAAATATATTTATACATACATATATATGTATATATACATATGTATATTTATATGTATATGTGTATAAATATGTATATATATAACCAGTCTGGAATATACTCGAGTGTAGTGGGGATTGAATACACTCAAGTCATTTTCTGTCATGCAACATCTGTTTTGAAAATCTAAACCATTAACCTTCTTAGATATGTTATGAACGTGCTACATAAAAAATATGAGGCCATTTGGATATTTGTAGGTCATGTATCTAAAGGAGACAAAAATGATGCAATTCAATTAGTTTTTGCATAAATTTTGTATTTCATGAATAAAAATCCAAACAAAATTATATATATATATATATATATATATATATATATATATAGAGAGAGAGAGAGAGTCATGCTAGAATATGCTCGAGTGTACATATCGCATGGTACACTCAATGGTGTTTGCATATTAAAACTATATTTTTGTAAAATATAAACCATTGATCTTCATTGTCATACTATAATTAGACTACATAAATTTTTTAGCGTCATCCGAGGCCAACAAAATCGATGTACGAAACAAATTTAAAATACATTATTTTTTGAGTCTTTATAACATGACCAATGAATATCCAAATGAGCTCAATATTTATATATGAGCTATTCACAAGGTCTTTAAAAAGATCAAGGGATTAGTTTAAAAATAAAATTACATCATGAAAAATTACTTGAGTGTATTCTTTTCCAGATACACTCGAGTATATTCTAGCCAGATTCTCTCTCTCTCTCTCTCTCTCTCTCTATATATATATATATATATATATATATATATATATATATATATATATATAATGGAAATCGTGCCTACTATCACACAGAAATCTGACAGGTTTTATTTTGGCTTAACGAGGGAAAAAAGAACCTCCAATCCCTTAACCCGGAATAAAAATTTCCCTCTTTCTGTTTTTCCCTCTCTCACCTCTCTTTATTTTGCCTACCCTCTTTACTTTTTGTGTCTGTTCTTGTTTTGTCTTTTCGGGGAAGCCTCAATCGACTACTAGATAATGGCGATGACAACAACCAAGTACCACCATCATGCTGCCCTCTTTCTTCGACGCCTCTCCTGCGCTAGGCAAACTCGTCCTGTCCACCCAACCCCCTCGGGCCTCGACCAAAGGCTATCTGTAATCTGAGTGGCAAGATGTTAAAATTGACACTCTTACATGCTTCTTTCTGATACGCAACCACAAGTTTATTTTTTTTACCTTGGTTATTATTTTGGAACGACTGTCATAATCTCATTTGCTGGCTCCTTTCCCCTATTACTTGCGATTATTTGTATTCTCATTGTTAATATAAGTTTAATGATCTCATCCGAGCAAACGAGCTGTTGGTTCTAGAAATGTTATTGTAAATTTCTCTCGTGGATTAATTTATTTTATGTGAATGTGCAGTTACAATGAAAATAACGATTTGTAAAAGGAAACTAGGTCCGAATTAGAATTAAGCGAAGAACAAAATAAGATATATATATCAACAAGACGAACTGTAGATTTTTGTCTTTTTTTTGTTCTTTCTGCACCCTGCTGGATTTATTCTATCTTTGTCCGCATTTATCTATATAACAAATTTAGTGTCATTCATTTTATAAATAGAAACTTGCTTCCTTTTCTACATATTCCTCGTCTTTTATTTCGAGGATGACTCGATCTTATTTCGCAATGGATAATGCCGGTGTCAAATAGTTGTATACATATAATGATTTTGACGATGTCAATCTTGATGTGATCCAACGCAGCTTTCTTTCTGGTCGAGGCTGCATCGTGTACATGTCACCCAAAATTTATACCATGGGTTAACTATACCCCTAACGGTATGCATATTTTCTCTGAGCACATATACATATTCTTGAGGTTTTCAATTCTTTAAGCATGACTTTGCCATGGTTATGATGAAATATCGATCGTTTATTGACTTCCCATAGTTGTTTTTTTGTGTATAGGCATGTTATGTATGCATGTGTATGTTTCTTAGAACCCTAAAGAGGTAGTAGGTCTAAATGCTACATAGAACTACATGCTACACCTTGTGGGGAGAGCCATCTTGTAAGTCTTGTGGGAGCCACAACCGTACTCCGCCCCTCAGTTATAAATTTGTCATCGTTAACACTTTTTAGAGGCTATTTAGGGAGAACTAGGTGGCAAGCCCTCTGGGACTATCGATATCTATTTGAAGATCATGTTGTTCCCATGGTTAGTGGAAAACTAACTACACATTTTGATTTGTTATGATGGTATTTTTTAACTAGAAAATCTCCACTTGAATTAATGAAGTATCTATTCCTAACGAAAAGTTTACGTAAATATTCTGAATGACATACTAATGATGGTATGATAATCATGTTTCTTTACATATTGACTATATATGAAAAGTTTTTTTTAAAAGGATTAACGTTTACTATCCTGCTCAAACCGAGCAGAGATAAAACATTGCAAATGTATTGAGCAGAGATAAAACATTGCAAATGTCATACATTATCATATAATGATGTACCATTACATGTTAACCTAGAAAAGTCACCAACATACATTGAAATATTGGAAACATAACTAATTACAAGAATATAGACATTGCAACCGAAGGCCTCATGGACCATTTATCTATAGCGATTTCTCAGTCTTCAAGTTTGTGATGGCAATAAATTGAAGGCATTATTCTATTCATATGCTTTCTCTCTTGAGATTCTCATATGCTCCAGCTGAGTATTTGTGAAATGAATGAATAGAGAGACAATCATTTCAGTCTTCTATGTTCTCAGCCGATTTTCTCTCTTAATTATAAGTTGAGTAAGATGTAGCTTTCATCTTTCTTCTACTACATCTAGTTTCTATTCTGATGTTCCTAAACAAGCTTGGAGTGTTGAACACAACATTTGTATGTTGTAATTCTCCAGAGTACATATTAGCTATAAGGAGTGGGACCTGACGGGGGATCCACTTTCTACTAAATTAAATAAAAAGGAAGCATCTCATAACAAGCACCACTAAATTTAGTTCACAAAAGGATGGTGATCCATTTTATTCAAAAGTATTATTTGAAGTAATCAAATGTAGCAGTGGAAACAAAATATCTAAGTATTACAAAACTCAATATTGTCTCAAAATTTCACCACGCGGAGTGATACATATGAAGACTAACTAAACTAAAGGATCAATTGAGGATCACCTAACCACTTCAAAAGAGTCTCCCAGAAGGTTTTAGTTATACTTGATGAGGTCCTAGTCCAACTTGGTTGTCTTCTCCTTGACCTATACCTAGGGTTGGAAGCACACCCCAAAAAAAAGGACAAAGATAGATACATCAGCAAAATATTTCTATGTGCATATAAATTTGAGTATTGAGCAAGGTAATGAAATAAAGGATGTCAAATAAGTAAGGCTTCTCAAATGAAAAGGAAAGGACTACCCAATTGGGCATAAAAGAATAGGAATTTCAAAAGATGATAGTATGGAGAATACTTGCCATTAAATCAAAATAAAAGTTGTGTCACACAAGGATATATAAATATTTTTGGACACAAAACTCATCAACATAAAATCAACATGCATGCATGTGAGATAAACATAGCACTAGAACAATATAAATGACAATGGCGGGCAAGGCTTTGAACTTTGAAACTTGATAGAGTATGACACACAACCACCTCCCAGTATATATAAAAGTGGGCACAAAACCCAGGTATGGGGAACACAACCTCCATCCCAAAAAATATAACATGGACAGTCAACCCAAGAACCAAAGTAGTTACACTACTCTAGGGTTGTTGATCATATAACATGCTAAATGTAGAGGAAAATATAAAGAGTAGTCTTTTATAGAATAGAAAAAAATTCCATCACAAAAATGGGCAACAAAATCATCCACTACTAAAGTTGGTAAATTAGGATTCCATCATGAAGAAAAGTGCAAGTTAGATTTCAAAAGAAAGTCCACCAAAGTAGAGTGATCATAAGATCATAACCAAGTTCAATGTTTCTCATGGAATAAATTCTCAGAAGAGAGATTGTGTAGGCTATCAAGAGAGAGATAATTTAGGTTAACTTCTCAATATAGGAAAAATAGGGAATACAACCATACATAAGAGGATAAAATTGGGTTAATTACTCAATTTGGAATATTAGATATGCAATCATACATTAAAAGAGAGTAAATAGAAATTGCTAAATATATAAATAATGTGGGATGCAAGCATACCTGGAGTTGAGTGTTAAGTCAGAGATCAAGTCCTAATCCTCTAAGTCTAAAGTAAAGTCAACCAATGTATAGGATTAGGTCCATCAATTAGGGTTTAATGATTTATATTAGGTGAAATCCCAAAAATCAAATCCTTTATAAAAACCCTAGATTGACTCATGTTAAAGACTTAACATTTATTTTAGGGTTTCTTACTGATTTTGACTCAAAATCCCATCTTTATTAATCATGACATTATTTTTAGTTACTATTCAGATCTTAACCGAAAGAAAAACCTTGAAACTCAAATCTTCGATAAAAGCCAAAATTGACACATTCGATCTCAAAGAGAGAGTCCAAGGTTACTGACCATGGATTTGATCCAAGATCTAATTTTTATTCATTAAAATATTTCTTCAATTATTATTAAGTGAATATAGATTTTTACACCATAAAAATCATTTTTTAAAACTTTGGAATCAGGTGATGAAAACTGATCCAAAAGATAGAGAAGATTCTAAGAATTATTAAACATATTTTTGTATTTTTTGGATAAATAGAAAGATAGTTATGAATTTTAGAAAATCTGACCCAACATAAAATCCAATAATTCTACATAGGTAATACACACTCTTGAGAGAGAGGGGTTGGGCTTGCTGACATGGCCCAATCATCAGTGGACATCTCATCATATCAGAGACCAATAAGGTGCACATATAAGCAACTAAAATGAGGCAAAAAGACCAAAACCCGCTAGGGAGAAAAAAAAGGAAAGAGGAAAATAGAAGGGTATAATAGGGAATTGACAAAAGGAGATCATCCCCTCTAACCCACCTGCCATTACTGCTCAAAGCAGTAGGAATGTCATGAAATTGGGAAAATACACGAAAAATGATTATTTTATGATTTGAAACTATAGATTTGAAGAGCAAGGTCATACGAATTTACCCCTCGAGTTAATTAGTGTGTTAGTGTTGTCGTGATCCAGAGAGCAGCTCCACAATGTCAAAATTGAGAACTTGATCATCGATGGACAAACTAGTAGCATATGAGGAAATTGAGGGATGAGGAAGACTCTGTGGAGAGCGACACATATCTGAGTTCCCCTATATATTGGTGGGAGGTCATTTATGAGCAAAGGACAAATTGGCTGTGATTTCCTGTGGCCCATGAATTGTGCGTTTCTCAAAATCATGACAAAACAACATGAGTAATGGGTCATTATATGAGGAATCCTATTTGAAAATGTAAGGAGAAGATATCATGCAAAAAGATCAAGATTTGAAAGAGGTATTCACAAAATAAAAATCACAAAAATGGTGGTATGTATCCTTCCTTGATTCAAGCTTGATTATGGCTTTAGATCTGCTCGATCACGATCTAAAAGTCCAAAAGGTGGGTGTATCAACTCTCTAAAAAAACATGCATGTGACATTTATATGTATTCTGATTATGAGTTGGACTATAGTCACACATTTAGTTGTTTCTCTTTTTCTCTCTCCTCAATTGAGGGTGCAAACAAATCCAAATTAAATGAAAATTGATACCTAATCTATAGGGTTTATACAATCTGATTTTAGCATTAATTTTTGGTTTTGGACACCCCAAGTAATTTATTTTATTCTTTTAAATGAAATCATATACTCTCTTTCCTCATAATTTAGAGACATCTAGAAACCATCAATTACTGTGAAACTTCACCCTCAAGCAAACTTAAATTTGTGGAACACAAATTTACCACTGACTTTCCCTTTTGAGATTATTTTACACATTATTTAATATTTTGGACTTTTACATACTCTCTCTCCTAACTTCTCTACAACATTGAAGATTAACCAAATTAGATGAAAATTCACATATAGGAAAATTTTGACATGTAGATTTCCAATTTGGAGTTTAATTCTTCTTTTGGAGACTCTTAGTAATTTATTTAATACTTTTGGCTTTTATCCTATTCTTTTTTCCAAATTGAATTAAGATATTTATTATTATGAAAATAATGTGAAACTTGGTTCCCAAGCAAATAGGAACCCAAGGAACACATTTTCACTATTAAATTTTTATTTTGAGATTTAGTTTATGAGTTATGGAACCATTAGGAATTTTGACACAATATCATGGTATTTACCAAAACTTTATGTGAACATTTACTTAATTAAGTCCTATTAATATCACATTGTTATAAAAAGGCTTATAATTTTTATTATGCACAAAAGCCTATATTTTACTCATTTTACACATTGTGTCAATCAATTCCTCATGTATCTAAATTATGAGACATTATTAATATGTATAAACATGAATTTACCATTTGTTACTCCAAATCATATTATTTATTTTTATTTGGACAATATGTTATTAAAGAAATATATGTAATATATTTCATGATTTTATTTACGTGCTTCCACATAATTAAATTATTATATAAATGTGTTCTAAATTTTAATCCTTATTTGGTCTCAAACCTAACGATCATTCTAATCATGGGTAGGGTAGGATTCTAAGCTCTGGTTCATTACATTAGCATTAGTTCCTAGGATCATATTTTCAACTTTGTCATTATCATTCATATATGTTATAAACTCATCAAGTTCTGGGTAGACAAATGTGTGTTCTACTTGTACATGCATCATAGAAGTATCTTGTTGAGTGCCCATAGGCCATTTAGTTAATAAGTGGAAAGATTCTTCTTCAAAACAAGGTTCACCAACATGTTTGTCTTTAGAATGCATCATAGTTTGTGAAAAGTTCTTACTTTGTTGACAAGGTATTTTTTTCATGTATTATGCCTGCTTGAAAACTCATACTTAAGTTTTCTAATTGGGAAACAACCCAATGCTGTTGCTTTTTACATGTTCCTATGCAAATTTCTTTCTACCTTTTCCATGTAAGTGGTCATGGTAACTTGCCTATAATTCACTATACATTAGAAGAAAAAAATTTGTGGTAAGTGTTTATGTCTGAATTCATTGTGCTAATGATATTGATTTGTGTACATTTATACCCTCATATTACAACCACCTCCACCTATACATTGATGACTATACACTTATAGTTATATTATATAATTAGTAATCTATTGACTTCACACCAATTTTTTTATTGATGGGATAATGATTGAAATTTGTGACTCCCTATACCAAATTTTTCCCTAATCCATGTATATATATATAATTATATGCAACAAATTCACAGAAGCATCCCTTCATTGGGATCCATTGTGGTAGATTGATTGTTATATTCTTTTATCATTCTAACAATAAAGGAATCTAAGGAAAATTCAGGTCGATCAAAGGATATTTGGTAATATGAACCTCAACCCCATGTGAAATAGTTTACTTATGAATAACGTTTTCTAGTCGAAACTTCCATTTTAGGTAATGGTGGTAATTAATACAAGGTTGCTGCTATGAATACTAAAACAACAAAAAATGACATGGAAAAGAGTTGCAATAACACAACTAGAAACTCACCAATTAAAACATCCACTCTTAATTTAATAAATTTACAAATTTATTTCCATTTCATACTACTGATGTCTCTCATCCTCTTATATCTAATCATAGTATAAATGTTATGTAGGTATGTATCTTGACTATATGTTTTTTTTATATTTCGCATAAGTCCTAACCTCTTCTATATGGGTAAGTGGCATTTTTCACTTTTATTATCATTAAGCTATTTTCTTGTGGTTAAAAATGTCATAGTGTAAATCATGTAGAGTGTATTTTGAGAGGTTGTCTTTACATCCTATTATGTTCTATATGTCGATTTATTTTCCTTAAAACTATTTATCTACACCTTATATATATAAAGGAATATTCCTAAAGCAAGCGAACCTTGTGTTTCTCATGATGCATATCTTTTCCACAAAGCTTATTTTTATTTTGTCATTTTTGCTAGTCATGTAGTGCTTCAATATCATTGTACTTAGTGTAATGGATGAATACCCTACCTCATGAGTCCCTTGTTGTTTTTTGGTCAGAAAATGCCATGTTACTTTTTTTGTATTTTCTGGGTTAAAGAAATATACATGTATGTTTGATATGTAACCAAAAAGGTAACCTATCAAAGAAAAACGAATAAGAGTAGATCTCAGACACAAAGGGAGAATAGACAAAGAAAACATAATGGAGATCACGACTAAGATAAAAAAAACCCACACATCTTGAAAGTGGACGATGGATAAACTAGAAAATAGGACCAAACAAATAAAGAATAGACAGGATAAGAATAGCTACAAATGATATAAAGGAATCCAAATCCATCAAAATTAGCATAGATATCTTTCCAAAGATTGAGGGGAGATTTTTCTCTATAATCATGAACTTGAGGATTTGTTCCTTTCTAGATATTATAATAAATGAATATGACAAGAAACATCAAATTTATGGAGATAAAGGAGAAGAAATCATTCCATTCTTTGTAGCTATTTCCAATACTAGTATCAAAAGTAATAAAATCTCGTATCTTATCAGTAGAAAAACATTAAAATGGATATGCTTAGTATCTTCATAGTTTTATATACATAAGAAGTAGATGAAAGCAATTGAGATCACTCTTATATAGCATAATCTAAGATCAGAAGCATGTTTTGAGATTCTTTCCACATATGGACTGGACACCCTATTGGAATATTGCCTTACCAAATCAAGAGAAGATATTAGTATTAGAATAGGACTCTCTAATAGAATTCCAAATATCTTTTATCTTTGAGTTCTTTACTTTATAATAGGTGATAATCCTCAACAAATAAAGGGAGAGGAATGTCATTAAAGAATCTAATGATCTTCATATTATTCCTTTTGGTTGGCAAATTCCAACAATAATGATAAACAATAGATATAAGATAACTGTCAGTAGGGATGATGAGCTTAAGAATAGACTCAACACCAAACACATCTTGCAAAAATTTAGAGTTTTGAACCCACGAATCCCACCATTTCCTAATACCATTTCCATTGCGAATATACAAATTTGTGTGTTTAAGAATGTCTTCTCTATTCATAATTATACTTGAGAACACCAAAACATAGAATAGGAATTGACAATAGGGAAGAAAGATACCTTAGAGAAGTATTTCTCAATTGATCCACTTTACCAAAGTGACTCTTTCTTACTGTTTGTATTCCATCCATTACGGATAAGGTAAGCCCGAGAAAGGTCCCTTATCTTACAGATTCCTAGGACTCCTTCCTTTTTTGTCCTTATGAATTTATCTCACTTCACCAGATGATGCATTGTCTTGTCTTTAATTTTTCCCTGAATGTGACACTTTTCTAGATTACTAATGATATAGTAGAAAGAATATGAAAGAAAAAATCTGATATTAATGAATAGTTCTCTAGATGGATTAAATGAATTCTAATCTTGCATCCATAGAAAGCTTATTAGTCTTCCACCCTCCATGTAATGACTTGACTTTGTCTACGAAGGGAATACCCATATAATTTGAGGCAATGGAACACATTTTAAAGTCAAGAATGTTGTTAATTTCCTATTGAGATGCCTCTTTACTGAAGATAATTTCACTTTCCAAAGTATTCATTTTCTAACCTAGAAGACTACCGAAGTCATCAAGGATAGACATTTCAGTCCACATTCTTCTTGTTAACAAATATAAAAATTGTCATGTCATCAACAAAGATGAGATGGGAAACTAACAAGCTCTTCGAAGCTTTAACATGAGATATATCATGGTTACAAGTAGCTTTGTTCATAAGAATAGTAAATGCTTGCATCACAATCACAAAGAGGTAAACATATATGGGATATGCTTTCCTAATCCCAATAGTAGGTTTAAAGTCTTTAGTTGATTCTTCATTAAGAAGAACATAAAAAGGGGTGGAGTGAAAAATACTTTAAATTCAATCTATCCAAATAGGTGGGAAGCCCAATCTGAACATGGTAGTAAAAAGAAAATCTCAAATGATAGAATGTATGCCTTAGATATATCAATATTTGGCACATATTTATACTGGTGTTATTCCATTAAAGTCACATAGAATATAATTAAGGAGTAGAATCACATCTTTATGCTTCTTCCCTTGAAAAAGGTAGTTTGAATTGTCATGATGATACTCAAAAGCACACAATGTAATCTACTAGCCATAATTTTAAAAATGAGGTTATAAACCTCATTACAAATAGCTACGAGTCTCCAATTTTTTATGTTGAGCTTTCAAATCCTGTTAGAATAATAGTAATAAACATCTCATTTTTCCTTATTTAGCAATTTTCAATTTGAAAATAAAATTTTAATAGCTTCAAAAATGTCCTTGCCTATTATAGGCTAAGATCTCTTAATGATATGAGAGTTGAAACCATCATGGCTAATTTCTTTATCAATACTAAAAAAATTTATAGTATCATTAATCTCCTTCTGAAAGAAAAAAGTGATAAGGCTAGATCTTTTGGAGATAGAGGACATCACCTATTTGTTTTAAATTTTGGAGACCTTCACACTTGTCAAGTTTGTTTATATGATTATTATAAAAACATATACTATGATTTTCAATGGTAAGAGGATTATAAAATCGATCTTCATTAGTCTAGATGCTTCTAATACTACTTCTTTGATGTCTTGTGTTATACTACCATTAAATAAACTAGTATGTTGGTCTCATTCTTTTAACCATTTTATTCTAGACTTCTGTCTCTGAAGAAATCCGCACTTGCTTCAGCAACTTTTGTTTCAGTCTTCAATGATTGACTTTAGCTTGAAGGTCATTGTCAAAGAGGTTAGAGTTAGCCTTAGTTTGGACTTGAAGAGATTTAATTTTCAAAGATTTGATATTATTAAACAAATTTCCAACTTCCTCCATTTTCCACCTTTTGGTCTTACAACCAAGACATTTGAATTTTCTATAAACACATTACATGGAATTCCCATTGGTATTTGATCTCCAAGAACTCCTAACAATATAAGGAAATCATCTCTGGAGCTCATAAATTAATAAAACAAGAAGGAGTTGATGGGCATTTGAGTACAAATATAAAAAACAACAATTCTATGATCACTAGTGGTACTAGAAATGAGTTCTTATTGAGAATTCATCATAACTATGTAAGAAAGCATCATTATAAAGGACTTTGTGTAATAAAATGCCTTCCTAGTGGTTGTCCCAAGAAAAATAATGCTCTTTGAAGTCTAGTTCATAGAGACCACTATTCAAAATGCATGGATTAAACTCTCATATATTTTTCTAGGGAGGTTGCTTTCCTGCTCTTTCACAATCTTTTCTTAAATATTTGAAATCACCCATAAGAAAATAAGACTGAGACATAGAGTTAGGAATATGTGCAATAGAATCACAAAGAGAACTTCTATCAGTATCATTGTTGTTCCCATAAAATTCTGTAATAGAGGAAATGTTGTTCCCATGTTATATCCAAAGGAATATGTCAATTAGATTCTTTCTTCTTAGTAACATCACAATAAACATATCTCCTTAAAATGAGGATTATACCAAGAGAATGGGAATCATGATTTGAAATATAGATGTAATCCAGTAAATTCCTATAAAAAATTATTTAACTTCTTTCGTCCAATCTTGGTTTCTTTTAGAATAACCATTTGGTTATCTACCTTTCTTAAATCCTCTTGAAAGGCCTTAGCTTGTTTTCTGAGGCCCCTTACATTCCAAGAAGATATATTAATATGCGGATCCATTTAAGTGCATGGGATGTTGAGATATCATCCCCAATTTCTAAATTGATAATATCCAATTTTCCTATCCTATTACTCGTAGGTGAAAAAATAAAATTTAACACTCTTTGTGAGATACCTTCAATAGTCTTCAAGATGAAATAGGTGGAGACTAGTTTATCCTTTGACATGTATGGATAAATTTGATAGTCCATTTCCCAATTATCTTGTTTTCATCTACGTACTCTTAGACTTTCATTAAACACCTATATATCATTTGTGGGAATAGGCCTTACACCTAGGAACTCCAATGTAGTAGTTATCTCCTGACTAGCTGTTGAGCTAACTAATTTTTTAATTTGTGGAACTGCTTTCATATCCTAGTTTGAATTTTAGAAGATCAGCCAAAGATTCATGTCCAAACAAGGAGCATTCATCTCAAATGTATGCCTCATGTGGCCCTTAATTGAACCTTCCACTATATCTAGTTTATTTTGTGAAGGCTAATATTTAGTTCATGTTCATTAAGCTTACATTTACTAGTATATAGAAAACTATTTGTTCAACTAACGCAATCAATTATTGTTAGCCAATAATAGTATCAAATATTATGATCATAAATAACTAATGTTTATGTTAGTGTAGAGTAGGCATAATATAATGTGAAGTCAATTTATTAGCTATCAAAATATTGCATGTAATCTCCATACTTTTCAAAGTTTATAGAATTATACAAGTGTTTTTCTTGCAAGTGTTGGGTAAAACCTAAAGACTTTGATCTAAATACATTCTATTTATCTTTACTCTTACCATTACAAGTGTAAAATATGAGATAATTAAATTAATGTAATATACGCTTTTGGATTGAAGGTCTCAAAATCTAGTTGTATTCTATATGTGGATTTCCATTTATTATAATTATTGATGCACACCTTATTAAAGAGGAGTATCATTTTCTAAAATGAGAGAACACATTATAAAAAAGTTACATAAATATGCTATCTATTTTATCTACCCTTTAAGGAACATCATAATGATGATTGATTTTTCTAAACAACTTTTTCACACTTTTACCACACTCATACTCCCTAATAGGTATTTACAAAATATCTCCAATGCCACATAACCCAAAGGGAGGACTCACGACTCCTACTTCTCTATAAAGACTGAGACGCGAGAGATGATCCCCTCAAATGATGCAATACAAGAGTCATGTAACAATTAAAAAATGAAAACAAAACAATTACAAAGTTACATTTTATTACATCTACAATTGTGTCTCATCCTGAAAGACAATACTATATAAAAAATGGGTACTAATAATAGTACACGATTCCACCTACAAATGGTAGCTTGGCCATTCCAATACATTATCATGTTGACATCCTAAAGGTGATCTTCCTGAGTCATTGTCATCTAATACTCCTACACCTATGTGGTTTTAGAGACGACAACTGGTAAAATGGAAACAAAAAGGTATGTGTCAGAACACCTTAGAGTATGTGAACCACAAATATATTTGAGCATTATTAAGCATGTAGGATAAAATGGGATGCTTCCAATAAATTAGGGGTTTACATCATGTAGGTAACATCAAAAGGTTGTATTTCAAATATGTATAACAAAAGAATGAGACAATAAGAGTATTAGAAAAATATCATAATTGCTATTATCTTTCCCAATTAATCACAACAATAAAAAAATGTGCATGTAGGTTAGATTAAGTGAACCTATTGTAGGGTTGAGACATCACATCTCGAGCCAGGGGAAATGGTTAGTAAATCCTTGATCCCCCAAGGATTAGGGGGGGGGGGTAAAACCCTAATACCCAATATATAAAATTGTATTATTGTACATGAGTACCTCTACCATAGATTACTACTATAATAAAAAGCATGAAAATAGTATGGATAAAATCAAATGATTCCATAATTAGTAAATTCAACAATGTAGATATAGAAAAATGGGAAATAAACCCATCATCCAAGGATACTCTACATTTCAGAACCAATAAATAAAATATATCTCATGCAGTATAGAAATGGTGTCAAGAAGGATAAATTTTCAAAGATTCCTCATTATGGGAAAATGGGTTTATGATCAATTAAATTATCAAATGTAAATAGGGGTTGCATATCCCTTCTCTTCAAAGCTAATGGTTAACTCTTTATATATACATGGTCCCTAAAGTCAAGTATTCATCCCACTAATACTTTAGTTGTGTTAGACAAACCAATGTGAGCATATATTTGTATTCCTAGTATAGTTATAGGCATATATCTTACCCTAGTTTTGATCACGTAAAGGTGTATACAATTTTCAGTCTTATTAAGTGAAAATATGATCCATGAGATATATATTTCAATGAAAAGATTTATTTTTAGTCACATAATCCTAAGTATAGACAAGTTGCATATATGTGTCGGTAATAATACATATTATATAGCTCTTAAATTTTAATGTTTTTCTCATTATAGTTACATAATTATTTATTTGTTGAACTACTAGGGTTTCTAATCCAAGTAAATTCATATATAAACTTTTTGTACTTCTCATTATACATCTTAGATTTTAGTTGCCTATACAATTACAAATAGATGAATGAGAATATTGTAGTCCAAATCTATTTGTCAAAATGATTAATCTTGTGAAAATATGAAATGAACCGTACCTATATCTAATTTTTTTTAATACATATTATCATTGTTTACTAGCATCATTAGATCCAATATATGTTACTATTACTTCCCAGGGTTTGCATGTGAAAATAGAGGATACCTAGTTGTGTATTTATAAGAAGCTATAATATATGTGCATTCTTATAGTTTAATGCCTTGGGGAATATAGATAATATTATAGTTACACTTAGTACTCGATCCATCCTATTAAGTCCATCATCTACTATGTTTTCATTTAACTAACTTCCAATAACCAAGTACTGGATAATACATCTAACGTGTGATTCATTGATTTGGGTTGATCATTGTCATGCCTGCTTGTAATTGAGTTTTCCTTTGTTCTAGATATCTCTTTTATTGGTCTCATGCTGCATGGAACAACCAAAGTATTCCTCTAGGTGTGGTTCCTTGAGTATTACACAAAATCCTCACCCATGTCAACACTAAGACTAATCTATAATGTTTATCTATATATTCATCGGGTGGTGAAGGTTGTTGGATTATTTTCTTGGTTCTTTACAAGTTTTATTGTAGATGGTTTTGGTGTAGATGGGGAAACATCCTACCAATTAGCTCCTCATCAAAGTAGGCTAGGTGATGGTTTAGGAATTTTGTAGGTTGGGGAGAAACATCTCAATTCAGAATGTTGTAGGTTCCCATCAGAAACTACAACTGGGGTTGTGCCTACACATGTCAAAGGGAAAAGATGAGGTGCTAGGTTCATCTCTATGCAATATTAACAAGTAGACATAGGAAGGGTGAGAGGGTGACAAAATAAGTTTTGAGGTTGGTGTTGAATGGTGATTCAATGATGGATGTTGTGTGCAAGTCAATGTTCATCGATGTAGGTCTGCATGTTAGATTAGATTGCCTTAGGGTTGAGGATGGAGGCATGGAAAATAGATGGTGTTGTAACGACCTCACCTCCCGGTAACCCCCAATTAAGGGAGACCCGAAGGTCAGAGCCGTTATTCAATTAACAAGATCAAATGTTTGACAAATAATCAATAATAATTATGAAATTCTACTAACTAATTGGAATTTGGTATAAAATTAAAACTTTACATACCTTTGAAAACTTTGGAAATCTATCTATCCAAAGCTTGAATTATTCTATCTAATTCTCCTTGCACTTTATTTCTTATTTCCACAATGTGTCACTTTACTGTTTGTTCATTTTAGGGTTGTACCTAAAATGTCGACAAACAAAACGTCGGTCAGCATATCGAAATATACTGGTATGTAGGGACAACCAAAAGTTTGCACATATGGATAACAATCTAATTATCACAATCAAGTTAATTAATAAGCCAATTTACACTTTTCAGTATGACATTCTCCACCACTTTTGCCCTAACTCTGGCATACCCACCTTAGGGTTTCTTTTGCCAATGACTTAAGGCCACCTTCTCAATCCCGAGCTTGGTGTCCGGGGGTCACCACTCATGGTACCCACTAGTCATGCAATATCATAGGCCACCTTCTCATTCCCGAGCTTGGTATCTGGGGTCACCACTCATGGTGCCCATTGGTCTACCCATCTAGGCCTGACATTTGGCGTCATCCATTAGGGTGGCATTTAGGTGTGAGAATACATACTTCTATTATTAATGTGATAATCATAGTGACTTTATGATGTGCAAGTATGAACATCCAAACTGATAATTTGCATTCAATGCGATTAACCATACAAAAAATCCTCAGGAAACTAAGGCGGTTATTCATAATTAACCACATACCTATACATGCAAATCTGAGACAGAATATTCCAATCAATTAAGACATCCAATCAAGCAAGTACAAGAATCCTGAAATCACATTCAATACCTTTTATCAAAATCTATCCAAACCATCTGGCTACTTATGGTTTCTATTCCTTTTTAGGGTTTCTTTGCAATTAGGGTTTTACTTCACCTTACTCTTTTAAACCCTAATTCCTCATCTATCCTTTACAAAAGTTATTAAGGTTCCCTTTTATCAACTCATAGTCTTAATTTCAGATTTAAAGCACAGTTAACCATTAATTAAGTTCGTTAAGCCTCTCTTCCATTAAATCTACCATCTTTATCCTTTTAATCCACTCGAAAACCCTAATTTCTATATTAATGGTATTTATCCACAATTACAAACCTTTGTACTCGAAATATATTAGAACCATGATACCTCAGCTTTGTACATGAATTTGACCAATTCAAATCATTAAGGATCATAATTACCAAAGTAAGGGTTCAATGTTCATTAAAGCATATGGAACTATAAATTAACCAAATTACATATGAAGATCATCCTTTTAAATATAATATGCCCTTTTTATTAACAACATGTTAATATCTACTTTAATCATCCATTAAACCCTACTAAATACTTTAATAATATCAAACTAGGGTTTTTCAATGATTAAACCATTAAAGATAACATCTTTACATACTTTTTATATATAAATCATAAATAGGTTTCAAATATAATTTATATGTGTTCCTATCATTCTGAGGATCAATTTTCATGTATTAACTTTATTCATCGGAGCTTCCTAGTAATTTCTACAATTTTTGTAAGTTTATCACTTAATTGAACAATTAGAAATTGACACATTAGCGTTATGTCTTTCCTAGTATTTTGTGCAAAGAAAGGTCTCGACTACCCTTGGGTCATGTATGTGCGATGAGGGGCATAAGAGTCATTTGACTCTATTCCCTTCTTCTTCTGCGCGCCTGCGTCTTTGTGCGCACAACGCTGCGTCGCGCGGCTTTGCCTCCGAGCAACGAGCTGCTTCCTCTGCACCTACCTTCCTTTCTTTTCTATATCTCTCTCTCCGACCGTGCAACCCCTAGACAACACCACTCCCCACCAAAAACATGCCCAACGCCTTGGATCTTCTGGGGTGGCCGGCGCAGGGCCTGGGGCCACGGCTCGCTGACGGCAGCCTGCCCAGGTTCTTTGCCATGCAGGTGGCCCTTGGTTCTTTCCCAAAAAACATGGTGCTTGCACCCTTTTTAGGATGACAACCATACAAGAAAAGTGGGGAAGGCTCGCTGAAGCTTGTCTCTGATCAGGTTCTAGGCCACGATCTACTATGACCGAGTTGCAGGTCTATATGAGGCTTCTCTAGGCCGAACGACAGGAGAATCTGAGGCTCATGGGTTCGCATGGTTCCCTCTTGGGCCACTACGGATAGGGCCATGAATTCTGGTGGTAAGATGCTGAACTAGGGTTCCTATATATATACACACACCTAAGGAAACCCTAGGGATCGTCCTTGAAGAGACGAAGAGAGGCCTCAAAGCCTAGACCTATACGTTCATGGCCGCGAGACCCACATGGGAGGGAGACACATATTTGTATTTCGTGTTGCACACAAAAGAAAAGGAAAATGCCCAAAGGCACTAATCATCACGCCTTATTCTCTAAAAGCATGTCCTTGTATATAGGTTCCGGAAAATCATTACATATTCCCTATTCCTTTCTATTTTGGAATACTTACATAATAAAAAATCCGAAAATTATTACTCTTACTTTCTTTATGTTTGGCTTTTAATCCATTGGCCACAAATTCATATTTTCTTTTAACAAATAACATCTCTTTTTGATATTATCAAAAAGTCATTAATGATGTATCCCATTATCCTCTTTTTTTTGCCTTTCCTTTTCTTTTTCTTCATTGGGACTCCTTGGATCCCAAGAAACTATATTATTTCGAAATCTTTTTTATTGGATACTCATTATCCATCCGGATGCATCTATATGCATTATTTCTCATTATCTTGTTAATTTCTTATTAAAATATTTTCTTTTGAGGATTTCTCTTTATTTCTCTTTTATTTTCCTCATTGGTATTCCTATTAGGAATCCTTGGGATATGAAATTCCACCAAGGATAACTCCATTATTCCTCTTTTCACTTATTTTCCACATTTCATCATTGTTTTCAATTTATTTCTTAATAAAGAAATACTTAATTAATCTTTTCTTTTCTTATTGCCTTTTCTTTGCAACTTTGGACTCCTTGGAACCTAAGGAACCCAAGAGGCACGAAATCTATCCTTGGAATACATTCTTTTTCCTTCCAGAGGTTTCCACATCTCTCTTTTCTCAAAAACTCAATTATTCATTAATTAATTAAATTTTCTTGTTATTGGGCCCAATAGCCAATAAAGCCCACAAAGTAATCATCAAGCCTATTGTAACAAAATTCATGCATTCAATCAAAATACATCATTATTTGTTCATTTATATTTATTATGAGAAATTACATTTCTCACCAAATGAAACCAAAAATTGGGGTTGTAACAGGTGTCCAGTGTCAATGTCTATTTTGGTAAGGATATGAGTGATCACTGACGTTTTTGGGGTGCCAACAAACCCTTTTTTGGCCATTTTAGAACCTTGCAACTTCTACATTTCCTGACGGCCACGGCTACAAGAGCATGTCAAGGATGGGATGTTGGAGTAGAATGGATGAGGGAGATCTAACACCAATGGTGGGAGAATGAACCTAATGATCACATCACTGACATTATGCCTGGTGGTCGTGCTTTTCCTCTACCAATGAAAGATGTAGGGGCACTGGAAAGACCTCTATGAGGTGGATAGGTTTTATAGCATGCTAGGAAAGGAAATGAGAAGGAATATGGCAAGGAAGAGGAGGATAACACTTTAGTTACTCATAAATGATTCACCATTTGTGGTTGGTCAAAGATCCTACACTCAGTCAAGGTGGAGAGAGAAGGAAAAGGAGGGACAAAGTAACCACAACGGTACCAGCAGTTTGTGGGTTTTGATCATTTCACAACAAGGGTCGTGGGGTGAGGGGGAACTAGTGTAGATATTACATGAGTGGGGGAGGAAATAATACCAAGTTAAGTCTTATATTATATATTATAGGCGTTATATGTATGTAATATTTCTAAGTTCAATTGGGGGGTAAATGATGTTTGCTTGACTAGAATTTTGACATGTAAACTAAATAATATGTCTGGAACCTAATTTCATTGTTAGTTTTGTCTTTTGAGAGCATTTTGTATTTTCTTTCTTACTTGCAGATTAATTATTCAATTAATGATTATAATATCTTTCTTAATCAATTTAATACATCATTTCATTTTTATTTATTACCTTTTATCAATTAATGGATAAATTATTTAGAGTGTCAATTTCGGGTCAAGAGTAATTGACATATGTCAATAACAACCAATTTAATACCTAATTAATTAACTTAGTCATTATCACCACATATATGGTTATTTTGTTAAACTATTATATTTTCCTAGCTTGAAGTAATCCTATTTAACCTAATTCAAGGAAAAGGGATCAAATATTAATATAATTGAATAGGCATAATTAAGGGAAATAGTAGACAAGTTACCAGGGTCGAGTATGTTACTCTCATATTCTACAATTTCCCTTGTTCTTGATATATCATATCTCTCCCCTTCCCTCAACATTGTCTCCCTTATCTCAGATCGAGTAGCCTAAAAATCCTTTAATTTTGATTCTCTTATGGATGCAAAGCTCCACAATCATCATAACTATGAATTTTTTTATCTATTTCTCCCTTTTACCATATTGATCTAGTTTCCCACTTAGCCTCTAATCAGGATTATCCCATTGATTATAAGAACTAATGTGTTTCTTCAATTTATATCATCAATATTTTACTCATTTTCTTGTAAAATGTTATACCATTTTATTTATGCTACTTGAGTGGAGTAGAGATCTATTGTGTACACTACATCAAATGCAACTAACCTATGTACCCATCACAAACATTGCAAAATGGATTACATTAACTATATATAAGGATATATGTATGCACTAAATCACCAAATATTTATTAATTTACGGATTTAAATGTGTAAGAAAATAAAATGGACGACTTAGAATATTTTAAGGGAATGAAGTAGATCATCATTATAATTCATTTGTCTTCAGTAGACGTTCACACATATACTTTCTCTCTATTTGTTAGTAGCTTCTCCAACATTTTATTAGTTATAATTAAGTTACGAGCAAGGTAAAGACATACCCAAAACCTTCTCTTTTGTATATAGTAACCAAGGTTTCTACAATTTTTCTAGTCTAGCTTCATTTTAAGGTGTGCATTGACCTTTATTTTACCAAACAATTCATATCCATTTTACTTGAAACATTAAATAGAGAAAGATTTGGAACATCATTGATAATCAATTCCTATATGGAGGAATTTTTTTATTATGTTTGAATGGAAACAAATTTCACCTTTTTGGTATTATGATGAACAATAACTTAATTTACATCATGATTCACTATTGTACTTTGGGATACAATCATCTTCTACTTTGTTTCATCAATTATATATGTGATGAATCATATTTTTAGAAGTGCATCCATGTACCTTCGATTTTTTAATCATTGACTTAAATATATGAACTTTTTTATCTAGGGTTATCTTAATATCATCGTTGGCAAGTACATTTGTTGTGTATTTCTTTATCTTTCATCTCCATAGCTTATTTGTATAATGTGATTTGTCTACTAGATAATCATGCAATGGTTGACCATCACTAATTTTTTTGGTTCATTGTTTCATTCATATTATCTTTCTCAAGAATAAAAAAATTATCTATCCTAAAATGATGTGTTTTGTCAGTCTGATCTAAGAACATGCATTGTTCTTGGATGGGCATTGTGTGAACATTTTGTCCAAATAACGTAAGTCAAAAATTGTCGTGTTACACCATATGGATATCTACATTATCCCACCATCGTGTAGTATTTCTAAGATCTTTAGATTGATTGACATAATTATAGTCTTTAAGTGCGTGCCCCATTCTTTCATAACCATTATAGACATTTGATAATAACTTGTATGCTTAAAAAATAGTTAGTTGTAACTTTATCATGTTAGGTATTTTTTATTTTTATGGTATTGGTTTGATTTTAGCTTTAATTTCCTTATTATTTGAGGAAACAACACATATTTTAGTTAGATCAGATAATTACCTACCATTTCGTTCCTTTGTATGATTTGTCTCTTTGTATGAGGTAAATTACCATTTTCTTTCATAAGTATTCTTTGAGATTTCTTTTTGTATAAGGTAAATTACCTTTGTATGAGGTAAATTATTCAATGATTTTTGTTTTGATTTCTATATTTTCTATTTCTCTGCAAATTAGTCCAAGTCTTGCTTGTGTTGTTTTCATTCTCCTTCCAAATTAACATTAAAGTGAATTGAAAGACAACTAGACTTTCCAATTCATCTGGTTCAAGTTTATTTGACAGATATGGATATCAATTTTTTATATTGGATTCAACTACAGAGTCATGGGTTAACTTCTTTTAGCTTGTAAATAGGAGATCTTGGATGTTCATATGGTCTATATTATTTCAAATATTTCATGATTTTCAAATGACATTGGACTTCTTCTCTCATACAAATTGCACATATGGAGGAGAGGTTAAATCAAGAGAAAATACTTTTGAACAATGTAGATCTAATATTTTGTCTATTTACACATCATTTGATAATAAAGAAAGTTACCTCTTTGATAGAACATCAATGTCTAGTTTAAAAATTCCAATCTTTCAAATGGGATCATGAAAGAAAATATTTAAAATTGTAGTTATATATTTCCAGATAAAAGAAGGATACCATGATTATTTGGATTGGTATATTCTTTGAGTTCATCTCATATCTCTCCAATTGCGTACTATAGTGTTATCTTGTGTATGCATCAAGAAAATTATGCATCTACATCTAACTAAATCTATTGTAACATATGCATGCAACCATAAGTATATGTAGTACATATAATCGGTCAAGTTTAGTTTGATTGGTTAACTAGTCAACTACACTATGACCATATAACATAAGTTTGGTCTAAAGAATTTCAAAACCAAAATTGATCATAATACCTATCTAAAATATGCTAGACTAGCAGGTGGTAAAGTACAGTTAAGTATGGTTGTCAAGTTTGAATTTTCCCAATCCTATCCTACTAAATGAACAACAGATGGTCCCCATGGTCACCTCATATCTAAAATTCATTTTCAAATATATCGTAAACCCATTGTTGTCCAAGTATAGAATGTGTTTGTGCTATGTATGGATTTATAAGAGTATAATCAATTGTCGAATATGATGATGATTGATTTCATTTAAATCCACTTTAAAACTTCATTGATCATCATGTTAACCCAAGAACTGTCAATTATGTTGTGAATTATGCATCAAACATCTACCTATTTATGGACTTGAAAAGATGATCAATTGACATCTTGATTCCAACACAAAGATCTATAATGGAGACATGGCATGTGACTTATGTGGATTTAATAGTCACATATTCTATGACCACCACAGCTACAATAAAATCCCCTTCATCCACCTCCCATCTCTTTTTCCTTTAAACTACAACAATCATTTACACGTAGCACATGATTTTGTTATTTGGTTATATGGCATTCCACTTTGCTAGTGAAAAAATGTAACACCAAGAAAGTCCAAAACCACTTATAATTTCATGGACTAAAAAAGGTGATTGACAAGTTCGATACCAAAAATTCTCCAAAATTATGTATTGGTTCTCCTAGAAACATATCCGTTGTGGTGGTTGTAGGAATTTCTATTTTTTTATTTCTTTAATGTAAGCTTTCATTCACTTGACAAAAAAGGGTACTCACTTGATAATATCTTTTTTTAGATTATTTAATTATCACTTACTTGTTAATGCTATTTTGAATATACATGGTGAGTTCAATAATATAATCACTACTTTAGACTAATTACATGCTACAAACGAGCTAGTTGGTCACATGAGGAAATTATTTTTTAGAGTTATTTGGCCTTTATTATTTCTAAAAATGGTGGATTTCCTATTTATTTCATCATGTGCTCCATTGATCTATGCAAAAACACATGTTTTCTTCCATGTTCTTTATTCTTTATATGTAGCTACATCATGTGATACACAATATATATGATATCAACATATAGTGATTTTAAAATAAAATGAAACTAATGGATAGTTTATGTAGCAAATGTTGGATAGAAATAATATCATACATTGATCATATATTTTGATCCTTTGACTATTTAAACTACATGCATGGCCCGTTTAATATATGTGAAACATTATATGAAAAAGAATAATCCATGTATATCATATTTGTTTTACTTTTAATTGAGTAGATGTAATTTTTTAATTCATTAGTAGTTATTCTAGTATCCTTCATCATGATCATATCATCCTATTGTACTAATTATAACATTCTTATGTACATTGACTCATGTAAAAGGTGTATCATTTTATTTGCAATATTTTACAAGGTTGAAGTTAATATTTCCTTTAATAGTAGGAAATGCTTAGCATAACGAAAACAATGATCCTACATGTCTCCGATTTTTTTATATTACTACCAGCAAGGTGTTTTAGAATAATGGTTATAAACATGTCATTCACCTCATTTCACAATTTCCCATTTGAAAATAAATCCTTAATAGCTTTAGAAGTGGCCTTGCCTATAATAGGCCAAGATCTCTTGATGAAATGAGCATTGAAACCATCAGGTCTAGTTCCCTTGTCAGTACTCAAATTGTTAATAGTATCGTCAAACTCCTTCTGAGAAATAAAAGTGATAATACTAGATCTTTGGGAAATAGAGAGGAGATCACTAGTCCATTTTAAATTTTCAAGACCTTCACACTTGTCAAGGTTGTTAAAAAGATTATTATAAAAAACTATGCTATGATTTTTAATGGTAAGAGGATTATAAGATCGATTGACATCAGTCTAGATTCTTCTAATACTATTTTTACGTCTTGTCTTCATACTAGAATAAAAGAAAATATTATTTTGATATCCTTCTTTTAATCATTTGAGTCTCTGAAAGGATCCTCACTTGCTTCAACAACTTTTATTTCCTTCTTAAGCTAATTGAATTTAGCTTGAAGGTCATAGTCGAAAGGGTTAAGGTCAGCCTTAGTTTGGACTTGAGATTTAATTTTCAAAGATTGATTTTATTAAATAAATTTCCAACTACCTCCACATTCCATCTTTTGAGCTTACATCTGAGACACTTGAATTTTCTATAAACAGATTACATGGAATGCCCCTCAATATTTGATCTCCAAGCACTCATAACAATAGAAAGGAAATTCACTCTAGAAGTTTAGGAGTTAATAAAACAAAAGGAGGAGTTAATGGGCATTTGAGTACAAATATAAAAAATAAAAATTCAATGACCACTCATGTATAAGAAATGAGTTCTCTTCAAAATTCCTCATAACATTCTAAAAACACATCATTATAAAGGACCTTGTGTTATAAAACACCTTTTCGATGCTTGTCCCAAGAAAAATATGGCTCCTTGAGGTCTAGTTCATTGAGACCATTATTCAGAATGCATGGATTAAACTCTCTCATAGATTTTTCTATGTGAGGTTTCTTTCCTTCTCTTTCACACTATTTTCTTATAGAGTTGAAATCGCCCATGAGAATATAGGGATGAGTCATTGAGTTAGGAATATATCTAATAGAATCACAAACAAAACTTTTATCAGTATCATAGTTCTACCCATAAAATGCAGTAATAGAGAAAGTATTATCCCCATGTGTATCTTCAATGCAATATGTTGAATAAATTATTTTATCTTTGTAACATCACAATAAAAAGATCTCCATAGAACCATTATTCTACCAAGAACATGGGAATCATGATTTGAAAGATAGTTTTAATACAATCAATACCTTGACAAGATATTAACTAATTTCTTTCTTCTAATCTTGGTTTCATTCATAATAATCGACAAGCTATTTAGCCTTCTTAAATCCTCTTGGAAGCCCTTACTTTTTTTGCTTAGACCCCTTATATTCCAAGAGGATATCATAATATGGGAATTATTTAAGCACATGGGATGGTGATCTGACATCCCCAACTTCTTCAATGATAATATCCAGGTGAAAAAGTAGAATTTAATAATCTCTGTGAGATACCTTAATTTTCATCGAGATGAAAATAGGTGGAAAACTAGTTTCTCCTTTGACCAACATAGATAATTTTGACAATGCATTTCCTAACATATTGTTTTCATCTACTCTAGGACTTTCATCGAAAACCTATGTAGGATTTGAGGGCATAGACCTTCCACCTAGGAACTCCTGTGTAGTAGGCATCTCCTGACTAGCTACTAAGTTAACTAGTTTTTCTTTCGTTCCAATGCATTCATATCTTAGTATGAGTTTCACATGATAAGCCAAATATTCATGTTCAAACAGGGAGCATTTATCACAAATGTATGCCTCATGTTTCACTTGATTGAACCTTCCACTATATATAGTTTGTTTTCCTAAGGCTAATATTTAGTTCGTGTTCATTAAGATTACATTTACTGGTATAAAGAAACCAACTAACACAATCAATATTCGTAAGAAAAAAATAGTATATGATTGTAGATAACTAATGTTTGTGTCAGAGTGAATAGGCATAATATATAGTGAAGGAAATTTATTATCTACAAAAATATTACACGCTATGTCCATAGTTTTTAATGTCTCTAGAACAATGCAAGTATTCTTCTTGTAGGTATTGGGTAAATCCAAAAGACTAAATACATGCTATTTATCTTTAGTATTACTAGTACAAGTGTAAAGATGAGTTAATAAAAATTATTTCATATACACTTTTGGATTGAAAGTTTCTATGTCTAGTTGTGTTCTATATGTGTGATTCAATGTATTATAAATATTAATATACACATTAATAAAAAGGAATATTATTTTCTAAAATGAAAGAACAAACTATAACAAAGTTACATACATATGAAAACTATTTTTTTCTACCCTTTATGGGACTTGATAATGATGATCAATTTTTCTAAACAACTCTCCCAGACTAATACCATTCTCACATCCCCTGATAGGCATTTACACATTATCTCTGATGACACCTAACCAAAGGGACGACCCATAAATCCTACTCTCTCTATATGAGAGACCGGAGAGATGATCCACTTAAATGGTACAATACAAGAGCCATGTAACAATAAATAAATGAAAAAAATTACAAAGTTGCATTTTATTTGCATCTACAATTCCGTCTAACCCTCAAAGACAATATTATAAATAAAATGGATATAACTACTAGTACATGATCCCACCTACATATGGTAACCCAATCATTCCAAGCTATCCTCATATTGACATCCTGATGGTGATCTTCCAGAGTCATTCTCATCTATCACCCCTACATCTGGGTGATTTTAGAAATGACATCCGGTAAAAAGGAAACAAAAAGGTATGCACCAGAACACTTTTAAGTATGTCCACAATAAATATATTTGAGCATAATTAAGCATGTAGGAGAAAAAGAGATGTTTCCAAAAATTTGGGGTTTACATCATGTAGGCCACTTCAAAAGGATGTAGTTCAAAGAAGTATAACATAAGAATAGGGAATAAGAGTATGAGAACAATATAATCATTTCTAAGATCTTGTCCAATAAATAACAACAATAATAAAAATGTGCATGTAAGTTAGACTAAGTGAATCTATTTTAGGGCCGAGATACCATAGGATCTTGACCTAGGGGGCAAGGGTGAGACAAACCTCAACCCTCTAGGATAAGGGAGTGAGAAAACCTAATACCTAATATTAAAAAGTGTATGGTTGTAAAGAAGTACCTCTACTAGATGATTAGTCTAATAACAAGCATGCAAATAGTATGGAAAAATGAAATGATTCCATTATCAATAAATTCAGCAATGAAGATATAGAAAAATGGGAAATAAACCCAACATCCAAGGATACTTCCACATTTTAGAACCAACAAAAATATATCTCATGGAGTATAAAAATGGTGTCAATAAGGAGAAATATTCAAAGATGCCACATAATGGGAAAATGGGTTTATGATCAACTAAATGCTCTACTATAAATAGGGATTGCATATCCATGGTCTTCAAAGATAATTGTTAACTATATATATATATACATGGTCCATGATGTCGAGTATTCATCCTAATAATACATTAGGTGTTCTAGCCAAACCAATGTTAGAACATATTTGAATTCCTAGTATAGCTATACACATATCTCTTACCCTAGTTTTGATTACCTGAAGGTATATTTAGATTTTCAGTCTTATTATGTGAAAATGTGATGCATGAGATATATATTTTAGTGATAAGATTGACCTTTAGTCACATAATACTAAGTATAGACAAGTTGTATATATATATACATATATATGTTGGTAATAATACATATTATATAGCCCATATATTATAATGTTCCTCTCGTTACACTTACATAATGTATTTTTTGTTGAACTAATAGGGTTTATAACAAAATAGATTCATGTATGAATTTTTTGTACTTCATATGATACATGTTAGATTCTAGTTTTCGATACAAATACAAGTATGCATCTACAATTATATTAGACAAATGGGAATATTGTAACCCAAATCTATATGTCAAAATGAGTCATATTATAGAAGTATGAAATTAACTATACATATATCTCAAAAACAATTTATAATACATGTTATCTTTATTTACTACCATCATTAGAAGAAATATATGTTACGATAACATCTCGGGGTTTACAAGAGAAAATATAGGATACATAGTTATCTATTTATAGGATGAATAGTTATCTATTTATAGGATGCACTAATATATGTTCATGCTTATAGTTTAATCTGATGAGGTATATAGATGATTTTTATAGCTACACTTAATACTTGGGCCATCGTATCATGTCCATCATCTACTATATTGTCATTTAACTTAATTCCAGTAACCATGAGCTAAATAATACAATATCTAACATGTGACTAATTGATTTGGGTCGATCATTATCAGGTCTGCTTGTAATGGACTTTTCCTTTGTTTAATCTGGCACTTTTATTGGTCTCATGCTCCATGGATCAACCCTAAAGATCCTCTAGATGTGGATCCTTGAGGAAGATACAAAAACCTCACCCATTTAAACGCCAAGAGTGGCGTATTTTGTTCATCTATGGATTCATTAGGTGACAAAGGTTGATGGTATATTTTCTTGGTTCTTCACAAGTTTTATCATAGTTGGTTCTGGTATAGCTGAGGTAAACATCAGACCAAGTAGATCCTCACTGGACTAGGAAAGGTGATGCTTTTGGAATTCTATAGGTTGAGGTGCAACATCTGAGTTTAGAAGGTTGTAGGTTCCCATATGAAACTAAAACTCAGGTTCTGCCTATACATTAAAGAAGGAGAAGATGAGGTTCTAGGTTTATCTCTATGCAACACCAACAAGGATACATAGGAAGGATGAGAGGGTGACTGAATAGGGGTTGAGGTTGGTGTTGAACAGTGATTGTGTGATGGCACTTGTGTGCATGTATGTGTTCACCAATGTAGGTATTCACATTAGATCATATTTCCTTAGGACGTAGGAAGGAGGGATGGAAAATAGATGGTGTCCAGTGTCGATGTCTATTTTGGAAAGGATATGAGTGAGCACTAATGTTTTTGGGGTGCACAAAGACCCTTCAACGACCATTTTAGACCATGCAACCACAAGAATCCCTGATGGCCATGTTTATAGGTGCATTACAGGGGCAGGATGTTGTAGTGGAATGGTTGAGGGAGAGAAAACACCAATGATGGGAGAATGAACATGATGCTCACCCCACCGACATCGTGCCTGGTGGTCTTGCTTTTCCTCTTTCGATGAATGATGCATGGGTACTGGAGAGGCAATGGGAGTTAGGTTTTATAGTAGGTTGGGGAAGGAAACGACAAGGAATGGTGTGAGGAGGAGGAGGTTACACTTCAGTTACTCATAGACAATTGGTCATTCATGGTTGGTCAAAGATCCTACCTAGGATTGAGGTTGAGAGAGAAGGAAGAGGAGGGGCAAAGGAACCACACCTGTACCCGTAGTTTGCAACTAGAGAAGATGTTACAGGACAACAGAGGAATTAACACCAATTCATGTCTTATAATATATATAAATGGATTTATATGTATTTCATGTTTTTGATTTCATTATTAATTATGTCCTTTGGGATAATTTTTTCTTTCCTTATAGATTAAATATTTAATTAATGCTTTTAATGTCTTTCTTAATCAATTCAATACATCATTTTATTTTTATTTATTTCAGTTTATCAATTAGTCATAAGATAATTTATAGTGTACATTTTGTGTCAAGAGTAATTAATTTATTTCAATAACACGCAATTGAATACCTAACTAATTGAATTTGTCATTGACACCATATAATTGGTTATTTTGTTAAAATGTTATATTTTATTGGATCCAAAAAATCCTATATAATCTGATTCAAGAAAAAGGTATCCAATATTAATGTCATTGAATAGACATAAGAAAGGGAAATAGTAGATTAGATACCTAGGTTCAGGTATGTTACACTCACGTCCTCAATCTTGAAATGCATATCCCACAACTTCCCTTATTCACCATATATCATATGTCTCCCCTTCTTTCAACATTTTCTCCCTTACCTTAGATCGAGCAGCCTAAAACTTATCTAATTTTGATGCCCTAATGGATGCAAAGATCAACAATCATCATATATATGGATTTTTTTTATCTATTTCTCCCTTTTACCAGATTAATCTAGTTGCCTACTTAGCCGCTAAACAAAATTATTCTATTGACTCCAAGCACCACTATGTTCGTTCAATTTACATCATTAATAATTTATTTATTTTTCTTGGAAAATATTATGACATTTTATTTATCCTACTTTATTGTAGTAGAGATCTCTAGCCTACATTACATCACATGCAACTAACCTATGTACCCATTACAAAGGTTGCAAAATAGATTACATTAACTTTTTAAGGATATACAAAATCACCAAATATATATTAATTTAAGGATTTAATAATGTGTGAGATAATAAAATGGAAAACCTACAAGATTTTAAGGGAATGAAGTATATCATATTATAATTCATTTGTCTTCAGTAGATGTTTACACCTATGTATTTCTCTCTATCTGTTATCAGCTTTTCCTACATTTTAATAATTATAATTATCTTACAAGAAAGGTTAAGACATGCCCAAAACCATCTATTTTTTTTAGTAACCAAGGTTTCTACAATTCTTCTATTCTAGATATAACTTAAGGTGTGTATTGACCTTCATTTTACCATTACAATTATGTGTTTGCCGACCCATATTTCTTGAAATGTTGAATCGATAAGGATCTAGAACATCATTGATATATAATTCCTACATGTGTTCATAATGATTGAGTGGAAACAAATTTGTCTATTTTTGGTATTGTTTTAAACAACCACTTCATCTACATCAAGATTCACTATTGTATGTAGGGAGACAATCATCTTCTACTTTGCTTCATCAATTATATATGTGTTTTTTGATGTATGAATCATATTTTTATAAGAGCATTTATGTTCCCTTGATTCTATCATTGTTGACAAAAATATCACATCTTTGGTATCTAGGGTTATTTTAGTATCATCACTGGCAAGTACATTTGTGGTGTATTTCTTTCTCTTTCATTTTCATATCTCTTTTGTATGATGTGATTTGTCCACTGGATAATCATTGAATGGTTGATTGTCACTAATTTTCTAGTCCACTATTTCTTTTGTGTTTTCGTTCTCAAGAATAGAAAATTTATCTATCCTACAATAATGTGTTTTTTCAGTCGTGTTCTAAGAACGTGCATTGTTCTTGGGTGGGTATCGTGTGTGAACATTTTTTCCAAAGAACGTTTGCCAAATATCTTTCTCTTCCACCCACTGGTTATCTACATCATCCCAATCTAGTGTAGTACTTTTTTTAATGTAAATGATAGAGCAGATCTAAACTTTCCACTAGAAAAATGCTACAGGGGTTCAAAAAAGGCTCTTTTAGAATATTAACTGGGATCTGAAATGAAGAGTCAATAGGCTCCTAATATCTAAATCCAATAAAAACTTCTCCCTCTCTATATGTATGGTTACGAGACTGATGTTGTACTCCCTCTTTATATAGCCTATCACCTTGTCCAGAACAAGTGTTGGGTCTGCTTCCCTGGTGATTGTAACAAATCATGCTAGAAATACCTTACCCACAGTAATTGCGCATATGTATAGCTCATGAACAAAAACCATACCATCCATCTCACATAAGCCCTGCTCCAGTCTTGTCACATCAATTTCTTTTAATGTGCTCTCCATTAGGACTTTGAATATGCTTTTGAGCATGTTTATAGTGGTTTCCAAGGCTACTATAGAAAATATGAGCATTCATATCAGGTCAATAATTTTCCACTCTAGCTTATACCATATCACAACACCTCTAATCATCACCCCTACACTTTGGATAGAGTCACCAAGAACCTAAAGGTATGCTCCTTGTAGATTAATGTTTCTTTTCTTCTTTGCATTCTTTACACTAGCAGTTGGTTATCGGAATGCTATGATATCTGGTGTAGTATTGCTAAGATATTTAGATTGACTTACCTAATTACAGTCATTAGGTGCATGCCCCATTATTTTACAACCATTACAGACATTTGGCAGTGGCTCATACATTTCTAAAGTAGTTAGTTGTAACTTTATCATGTTAGGTAGTTTCTATTTTAGGGGTAATGATTTGAATCATTACTTTTATTTTCTTTTTCATTTAAAGAAAAAACACATACTTCAGTTAGATGAGATAATTACCTAACATTTCTTTTATTTTCATCACTTTTCCTTAAGTAAAAAATTACCATTTTCTTTCATAGGTATTCTTTTAGATTTATTTTTGTAATAGTTATCCCTATCCATGTTTGTAGTGAGTGGAGTATGTTTGTCTCTTCTTGATGTTAAAGCCTCTAATTCTCACTATGAAGAAATATATTAACATTCAATGTTTACTATTTTTTTAGTGATTTTTGTTTAGAATGCTATATTTTCTATTTCTCTGCAAATTAGTCCATGTTTGCTTGTCTTGTTTTTCATTCTCCTTCAAATTAACACTAAATTGAAGTGAAAGACAACTAGACTTCAGATTTCATCTATTGTAACACATATGGATATAATTTCTTTATATTGGATGCAACAATGGATACATGGGTTAACTACTTTTAGCTTGTAAAGAGGTGGTATTGTATTTTCATATGGTCCCTATATTATTTCAAATAGTTCATGGTTTTCAAATGTCATTGGACTTCTTTTCTCATAAAATTTGCATACATGGAGGAGAGTTTAAATCATGATGAAATTCTTTTGAACATTGTAATAGTTGGTCTATTTATGCATCATTCGATAATAAAGCAAGTTACCTCTTAGATAGAACATTAATGTCTCACTCAAAAATTTCAATATCTAAACTTGATTGTGTAAGAACAACTTTAAAATGATAGTTACATATTTCTAGACAAAAGAAGGAAATCATGATAATTTGGGTTGATATCATTCTTTGAGTTCATTGAATATCTCTAAAATTGTATATTATGGTGTTATCATGTGTATACATTAGAAAAAATATGCATCTATATATAACTAATATTTTATAAAATATATATGCAATCTTAAGTATATGTAGTATATATAATCGATAAAATTCAGTTTGATTGGTTAACTAGTGAACTACACTATGACCATATGACGTAAGATTTGTATAAAGAATTTCCTAGCCATTATTTATCATAATTCCTATCCAAAATAGACTATGTATATTGGTCAAGAACAATTAAGTATGGTGCTAAAGTTTGATTTTTTCCCAACCCTATATTACTAAATGAAAAGAGTACGGTACCCGTGGTCTCCTCATATGTAAAATTCATTTTCAAATATAACATAAAAGCATTGTTGTCCAAGTATAGCATGTGTCCATGTTTTTTATAGATTTATAAGAATATAATAAATTATGAAATATGATGACGATCAATTTCATTTGAAGCCACTTTAAAACCTCCTTGATCATCATGTTACCCCTATAACTATTAGTTATGTCATGAATTACGAACCAAGCATCTCCCTATTTATGGACTTGAAGAAAGATGATCAATTGACATCTTTAACCAATACAAAGATCTAAATGGAGACATGGAATGTGACTTATGTGGATTTATTAGTCACTTATTCAATGGACACCACAACTACAATGACTTCCCCTTCATCTACCTCCAAGCCCCTTTTCCTTTAAACTAAAAAATCATTATTATGTGGCATAGGATTTTGTTATCTGGATCTAGGTCATACAACTTTGCCTATGAAAGTTTTTAACACCATATAAGTCTAAAACCTCCCATAATTTCATGGACTAAAAAAGGTGTTTGACAAGTTTGCTACAAAAAATGCTCCAAAATTGTGTATTGGTTCTCCTAGAAACATATATGTTGTGGTGGTTGTATGAATTTCAATATTTTTATTTCTTTTATGTAAGCTTTCAATGACCCAATAACAAATGGTTCTCAATTGATAATAGGTTTTTTTAGAATATTTAATTGTCACTTACTTGTTAATGTTGTTTTTAATATACATGTTGGGTCCAATAATTAATTTGATTTTATCACTACATTGGACTTATTACATTTTACAAACGATCTAGTTGGTCATATGAGGAAAGTATTTTTCAAAGTTTTTTTTTGGGAATGTATTTTTCAAAGTTGTTTGGACTTCATCTTGCTAAAAATGGTGGATTTCATGCTAATTATAGCTTGTGCTCCATTGATCTCTGCAAAAACATGTGTTTTCTTCAATGTTCGTTAATCTTTATATGTAGCAGTATCACTAGATACACACTATATAGGATATCAAGATATAGTGATTTTAAAACAATATGGAAATAATGGACAATTTATATAGAAAGTGTTGGATGGAATTTATACCATACATTGATCATATAATTTTGATCCCTAGACTATCTAAACTACATGAATGAACCTTCTAATCTGTGTATAATATTAGATGAAAAAGAATAATCCATGTGTAACATATTTGTTTAATCGTGAATTGAGTAGATGTAAATTTGTAATTCACTTGAAGTTATGGTAATATCCTTCATTGTTTAAATATTATCCTATTGTACTAATTAGACCATTCTTGTGTACATTAACTCATGGGAAAGGTGTATTATTTTATTTTCCATATTTTTCAAGGTTGAAGTTAATATATCCTCTAATAGTAGGAAATGATTAACATAATGAATAGAATGGTCATACTTCAAGTTCGATCGATCTTGTATGGAAATAGACACGATATTTGTGGTCAATGATGAATTTAATAAGATTTTTCCTCTTTATGCAAGTAGTCAAGTGTGATACACATATATATATTTTCCAAGACATAAGTATTCCTTCATTTGGGTGATCCATTTGATTCTCTAGATTGGGGCTTGACAACGAATCATGGTGGTCTGTTGATTTTGGTTCAAAAGGTGCAATTAGTTCATTATAGGAGGCTAAGCATTTTTTTCAAAAAGAAAATGATACTTTTTTTATGATGTTAACGTTGATGGGGAAAGGCTGATTTACCCATCTCGGGAGCATCTTGGCTCTGCTGCCCGGGTCAGAGAGAGGGAGAAGGAACCTTCTCTTAGATCCGAACATTGATGGGGAAAGGTTATAAAGCATGGTACAACTTATGTCTTATGTTAGCTTGATACCTTATCTCTCAAAATATTTATCAGGTAAATTGGAATCATTGTATGCATATTCTTATATTTTGGTCTACATTTGTTCTATTTGGATTATATGGCTACAATCATTAGTAAAATTGTGTAGACCTGAAGTCATCCATCGATGATAGACCTTTTCTTTACTATTGCTAATTAATCACGTAGAGAAAAAAATTCAAATGATTTTTACTGTGAAAAGAACTCAAATCTTAATACTTTGAGTTATATGTATACTCTCTTATTAACCTAAAAATGTGGGATCATTATTCATCAAAATCAATATAATTACTTTAGCCTTACAGATCTTTCTAAGGTACATAAATGAATCTTATATTTTCCTTAGAGAACCTTTTTTGTATTGCATGAATTGGTCTAGTCTATACTTTTTTGCCTTTGTTTATGAAATAGTTAAGACATTTCTATCCTGCATACTATATGCACCACATATAAAATATTTGATAATAATTATCTTCATTGTTATACTTTTCACATTGTCGTTATGCTTACTTGTGGTCTTCACTTGTTTCTAGTTGTGCCATTTTAAAAATGCATATTTTTGTTTGTAAAAGAAATTTTCTTCCATACTAAAGAATCATATTAGGCCATCAAGGACTTGTCTCTATCTACTGCACATTTTGGTTTTCCATTCACAACTATTTAAATGAATGACCAATTGGGTTCTTGTCATTGAGAAAAACTATCCCATCCACATTAGTTCTTTAGCAAGGCATCTAAAATCTATGGCGTGAGGATGTGGTTAACTATATCCACATTCTCAAACTTTATTTTTATCATTGGGTTGTATCCTACAACTACACCCTTCTTCATATGTGGACAAGTTGCTTCTAATATGTTATATATTTTGGAATTCCTATTTTTTTGTTCCTAATATTGTGAAAATTGTTTTCTATGTTGATTGTAGATGGACAACCATGTTAAAATAGTCTGATCATATTTTCTCTTATTTCATTAAAATGTGTAAACTCATAGAATATCAAAACCACTTGCTTATCTGATGGTATGTATAAAACAGCAAGAAGGTGGTGTTATATTTTATCAATGATAGAAACATGTGTTTCCATCTACTCATGCATATCTTGGAGAAACATTTTGAAAAAAGCAACATAAAAAACTGAAGACATGTTCATGATTTATTTGAAATGGACATGGAGAGGAACATTGGTTTCATTGTTGATTCGACAATCTATTTCATTGTTTGGAACTACTATGTGCACATTCTCTTAAGATTCTAATGGATTACTATTTATCAAATGGTAAAGTGTGTACTTGTGTTGCATTTGCTTAGAACTCTTTTTGCATCTAGCTACTGACTGCAAATATGGTTTAATTTCTTTGATGCATAAACTCTTTGTTGGTGAGTGAAAGGCCTTACTTTCATATCATAGTATTTTTTTCTTGAAATTTCTATTTTACCTTTGGGGCTGGATGAATGGAATCCTCACTTTTAAAAAAAAACCCAGTTATACTTGTAGTACATAAGCTTATTGTCCAAAGATTGATGTTGTTTCCTTTTTTGTGTATACAATTATATCATTCAAATGATATTTAATTATTCATGCCACCATTTTTCCAAATTTTTAGTGCGGATCATTACTTAAATAAGATAAAAAATCAAATAAGATTTTTTTCACTTCAATAAACATGGATAATCAAACTCCATGCAAAAAAATTGAAGACTAAAATGCGTGGATAATTTAAATGCCACACAAAAGCGAAGAACAAAAGTGTGCCTAATATCCTACACTACATTTTCCCACACTCTTTGTTAGTGTGGATATCATTTGTTTCCTCTCTTTATGTGTGGATTAACCTAATTTATAGCATGAAAAAACACATATATATTTTTTGTAGCTATGAATTTTATAATAATGAATAATATAGTAAAAATTGAGTTTAAAATATTGAACATGAGGGTGAGACATACAAAATTTATGATAGGCATGAACATAAGTTTTATATTACTATGCACAATATTTATCAACATTGTACCTTACAAATACAATCACATTAAACTAATTGTCTTCTTGTCTCTGAGCGTTGGCAAGAGAGTAAGAAAATACATGTTGGCCCTTATATTCTAGAAAGTGCAAGTCATACAATAATAGTATATGGGATATGGACAAAGGAAAATATATTCATGAATGACATCAAATATAATGTTCTATAGAAGCCACAATAAAATTGAAGAAGGAAATGAGAAACTGACACAATTCATAAAATATCAATCAAATTATTTTTTAGTTGTGTTTCTCATATGTCAGTTTTTGTTATATGTGCATGAATAAATAGAAAAGTATATTAACATAGAAATGATGAAGAGAAAGAAAATACCAAGTACCTCCAATTGTTTTTCTTATGGAAACTCCTCATCAAGTTACTAGAAGCATTATACCATTTTTCTCAAGCCATAAACTTGATAAGTCACACAAATATGACTCTCATAGATAACAATACATGTCAAAATTGAATGGATGTTTTAGATCACATAATATATGCATATATTTGGATAAGAGTGTACTCGGTCGGGTGAAAAATATTCAATGAATTTGGAAAACATACAATGAAATAGGTACAAAAAAGGAAAAACACGATAGTGTATCTGGGTCATGAAGCATAAGTATATGCCCAAGCATCTGATGGAATAGAAGTTCAATTGGACATGTTGTAAATCATGTTTCATTAGATAGAATTTGCATTGAAATAGCATAACAATGTATATGGTTGAGAACATCTAAATGACCTACAGGGCATTGGATATCAAAGATGACTATGATGTAATTCAATGGATTTCAAAGATGACTATGATGAGAAACATGAATGGGAAAAACAAGAACATGTTGATCTTTTAAGAAAGGACACAAATGCAAGAAGGTAAACAAAGAATGTCATTTTGAAGGATAAGACAAAAAACATTACATCAAATCACATTAAATCATCATAATACATCACATCACAAGGCACTAAATTGGATTGATCATGCAAGGAAGATGAAGGTGGTGGGGAATAGAGAATCACACATTTGATGTGTAATTTTTTTGGATGAAGACAAATACACAAGTAACACCAACTAGTGATAAATATGCATGCCCCTATAAGTTAGGCATGCCATTTATTCTTGACTCACCCTTAACAACATATTTGGTAGAAAAAAGAGATTACAATGGGATGGGTCATAGAATGATATTGGGGGCTAGATTCGTAGAATAGAAATTTTGTTTTCTAGCCTAGGTTTGGAGGCAAATAGGAAGGAAATTTTCTAACCTTACATATTTTATCCTCTACAGTTCCTTCACCATGAACAATTATCATGAGGTTGGCCAGTTTACTTAGTTTCTACCTTAAGTGACGCTAGCAAGCCTAGATGCCAAGAATAACACATGAGATGACTCTTCTAGAATTTCACAAGGAATACTTACTTTGTGTTTTTAATTTCTTGTATTTCATTTTTTATTATATAGGAAAAGTTATTGGTACACGTGTGATGAAATTTAATAAAAATATAATATATGTGGCCAAACTTGTTGTCTGTCATACTTCATCTTTGCTACAGTATCTGCATATCAACTTGAAAAAGATGGGCTCAAGGTGGAATCAATAAGTGCAAGTCTTAAGGTTTTGAGAAAATGGGTAGAAACATGGATGGAAAATGATTAAAGATGCAATAAAGTATTGGGGGAATTCCATTGAAGTGGGTTGAGGCAGATGATAATGGCGTGGGATGCCATTATCTAGTGGGGGGGAGTTGGGGACCAATGTTAATAAGATATTGAGAGGTCGGGAGAAATGATGAAGGTTTATGGGAGAAATGAGGGCCTAAAAGTAATAGGTTGGAGAGTTGAGAGTACAAAAAAGGGGTGAGATAGGATGTGAGGCATGTATAGCATGTCGATACCATGGGGACATCAGAACTCACAAGTAGAACGATGACTAGGACTAAGTGTACCAGGGAACTAAGTTCAAGCTTTTATAAGAAGAATTGGATTTCACTTATCAGTAGGATTGAAGCCCTATCTTATAATTAATCCTATAAACCAAACATGTGTTAAATGGATTGCTCTTTCTTCAAAAGAATTATGGTTGGGTTGTATCTTATTACGAGGTTTTGTTTTGTTATCTTTTTTTGGAAATAGGTAAATATATTTCCAATAGAAATGTATAGAAAAACTACACTATATAGAATTAGGAACCATATTGTAATGAAAAATATGACACATTACATGTTTAATTACAAAGTACATAGTAGGTTTTGATGTTAACACTAAAACTATAAAAAAGGTCAAACTTTGACTTAAGATGCCTACATATGTCAAAACAAATTATGTCAATCGGATTGAGTTCATCATTTCATGCAAGTTGTGTTCATGAGATTTTAAAATGCCTCATAATATTCTAATAATGCAATATGCATATCTCAATAATGTTATTATTATAATTATTATGTACTATAATGGTATAAAATATGAAACAAAGCAAGTGCCCTTTCAGATACCATATGTATCCTATGAAAGTCATCAGATTTACGTGAGAGTTGGTCACCAAATTTGAGTTCCATGAGCCATTGTATGGGCATAAGAAAACACTAATGATGGTGAGTTTTATGATAATTTCAAAATAGAAAGCCATTGTAATTTACTTTGAAACATTGTTTACGTCCATAACATCTTCATGCCAAAGAACAAAGCATTGTATCTCAATATGTTTTTATTGTGATGATATTTTAGAAGAGAACCATAAACCATCTTATTAATATTGAATCACATTGTTTACAAATATAAGTAATATAGTACAAATGGTGATGATTTTGGATATTAATGGCAAAAATTAGGAGTAAACATTGTAAATTCTATGGCTACCTATTACATCCTTTGTGTGGTTCAAATTACTTCTAGTTCTTTTTTTGAAGAGGGACCAAATGTATGAAAGCAAGAGAGAAAGATTTCACCCCCTCTCCCATAGCCTATGGAAGAGGTGGGATGCTTGGGAGGGTGGTAAATCAAGAAGTTCTTAACCATGTAGTTTGATCCTAGGTTCCTATAAACTGGGAGCAATCAGAATTAGTAAACTTTGGTATCATTCGACAGATAAGACACCTAATATATGTAATTATGTTAGGGGGTGATTTCGTCATCCACTTCTTTTTAACAATTGTTAGTTTAATTTTGATCAATGAAATATATTTTCTTTGTCTTTGGTGATAAGTTTGTTTGTTAGTTTCTATTTTTCACTTCTTCTTCATCATCAACCAAGAATCCAATTCATGTTCATAAATTCCAGCTTAATATTTTTTTTCAAGTGTAATTGTCAATTCCCACTTCGTCTTCGCATAGTGGTATTTAGAGTGTAATCTTACATAATATCTTTTTGGGTTCCCTATGTTGGTATGGAGTCCCCATTGAAAGAATAATTGGTTTGCATGTGAAGAAGTATTAGAGTTCCGACGACCTAATGATAAAATCCAGGTGTTGAATAATTGATAAGGACCAAATGATCTTTTAATAAAAGAATGGATCTTTGTATACAAGGTTCATTTGGAAAGTCATCATTAAAAGTAGTGATAGAAACCTTATCAATTAAAAGTGACACATTTTCCAAACTGAACATTAAGGCTTAATCGTGGGATTTTTGTTGGGGTGATTACTTACAAAATAATCGTGCTTATCAATCTCTTCATCTGACATAGAATGTAGAAAGTTGTTAAAATGATAAATTAAGTGATCATTACAATGACACACTACTTTCCCAAAATTATGCCCAACGTACAACTACATCATATATTATTCACAATTGTTAAATAGAAGAATCTTCCAACTCATCAAGGTTTGGAAGGCTTATTTAGTACAATGACTAAGAAAACTAACCAATATTTGTGAAATTATCCTCTTGAAAAATCAATGATAGAGATTGTACCTTATTGGACAAGGAACAATTATGATGAAAAGGAGAAGGATCAAAGGATATTACAAAAATAAATATTACTATAGTTTATGTAGAGTTATACATTTTCCAATATGGTATAATAAGATATACAACACTTTCTCATAAGTTAACCAAATGGTATTTTTGAAACTAAGTATATTTAATCATTCAATACTACTACAATTTTAATAAAGGATATAGGTTGTCTATCATTTATGTTTATGTTCAAGAACTCAACTGTTATTGGTTAGTACCATAAAATGACTAATTATGAGTTAATTGCAGCCTATCAAAGCTATGATATTTTTGATTGGTACTACCTTTGTGGTAGTCGTCATATGTGCACATAGAAATCACTAACGATCTTTAATTTTGAGCCTTCATTTATAAGTCTCATCAATTGACATTGCCACAATTAGGGAACCTGAAAAGAGTAACATTGATTGTAGTAAGATCATAATGATAATTATAATCTAAAATTATGTCACATCCATGAAGTTAATAGTCCATATCATTTTGTGTGCAAGCCATGCTATCAAATAAATAGTTGATATCATATAATGTCACGATTGTGCATTTTTTATCGGATCCAATGTATACAAACAGAGCCATCACTTTTAGCCAAGATAAGGAGAATCATAAACGAACATGAATACAAACAACATGGTGGTTGTATCTGATAATCAAAGTCATTTTACATAAATGCCTTAATAGAATCACATGCAACAAATTGCACCGTCAATCCTTTCTGAATGGCGAAACCTATGGATCTAAAAACTAAATTATTCAATGGAGATGGAGAAACCATAAGATTCATATTTAGTATATTTGCAGGCGTCCAAGAAGGAAAATTAGATCATCAATAAGCACCCCAGAGCTATCAAAAGTGAAAGAAAGGAAATGATGATGATTTGCTTCACACGCTACACCATGCTTATGAACTTTTTGTGCTGCAACGTTAGAAGTTTCCTGGCCTAGTTTGAAGATCTTTGAAAGGATATTTTCTAGGGGAGAAAATCTAGTGAGATCCACACATGTGTGTTTGTCATTTGTCCAATTAAATAATAAGATATCAGCATGACGTTGTGCATGGAGATCATCAACACGTGTGTCGAGGAAGGCCACATGTGCTTCCGTCAATGCTTGTAACCCAACATGAGAGAGAAGGTCAAAAAGAATATCATAAACAACATCATGATAAAACTCATACTCTGATCGTGAGCGACAATGGACGACATGATCACCAAATGCACCAAGGTCTGCAGTATTGCAGATGGGAAACATTCATCACAAGGATACAAAGAGATCATGAGTCGATATCGAAGGATAGATCGATACTCAACAAGAATCATATAGTAAGTAGGAAATCTTGTGCATAGTTGATTTGTAGAGAAGAGAGAATAAAATGTTCTCGCAGAAATAGATTGAAATACGAACGAGTTTTAAAAAAAAATAAGATATGAGTGGATTCGTCAAATGTAAACTCTACCGCCACCCACCAGTACTTACAGAGGGATGCTAGGTCCCCTACCATGTCCTTCTCTACCATTTTTCATGTTTTGTCCATCCCATTATACAAAGGGCACTTGAACGAATGTCTTCTCCAAATTTATCTATCGTTTTCACTTTGGTTTCATTCAATAATACCTTGCCCCACCGAGACTTCTCCTGGTTTTTTTTCTCTTTCTTGGCGTAGGAGTTTTCTTTCTCCAAGAGAGAGTCTTGCAATATTTAAGAGCTTATATATTTTCTTAGTTTGTATCATTGATAGGTGCTCATATGGTGCAAAAAAATACTCTAGCTCTTCACCTACGACCTCCGAAACCTAACCATTATTACCTCCCCAAGACAGTGATACCTAGATACATATTCTTGTGGAAGGTTGTACAATGAGACAGTGACATACCAGGCGGAATGCTAAAAGCTAAAATTTTGTTTCAACCTTTGTTCTCTTGAAAAAAAATCTATTCCTACATTTGTATTTGATTTTGTTGTCATGTGTAGTTGTTGTATGACTATATGTCCATTAACTAATCTACGTTGTATATAAGGATTTAGAATTCAAGTCCTGTTTCATGTGTCCTTTCTGGTAGCCAGTGGGTTTGATTTTTCTTGTCTTCCTATAAGTGGTGCTCTCCAAATTCCAGCCAGAATTCGAGCGTCAAGTAACTACAAATTGTGCACCTATACCACTTATCACTAAAATTATTATATTTATGCCCACTTTTTTCTAACGCTGCCATAACGACCAATTGCTGGGTTCATAACAGCTAAAATATAGGTCAACTATACGCTCTTTCCCAATTGAAGATTGACGTGATGTATAATTTATAACTAGATTGCAGAAGATATTTGTTTAGTTTCAACGAGTCGGGTGGATTGTCGTTTTCAGAAGACAATCGGAAAAGGAAAAGGGAGTATTCTAATCCTTATTCAGGCGCATGTATATGCGCTAGTCTCGGTAGAGCCGCCATTAAAGAGTTGGAAAGTAGAAAAGTTGACAAACTAAACAATGAAAGCCTAACGAATTAGCTCCTCCAAGTAGGTCGACCGTCCAAGGCAGTATAGTCTGCAATGTGGCAGCTAGGGTTCGCGACGTTTGTCCCGTTGCCCTACGCGCTGCGGGGCCTGTGTTGAATGTTTGACATGAGCGTCGCTATCAAGTTATTTACCTCGTAGCTCTGGAATGGGTGATTAATCACAATGCCTAAGTTTCTTTTTCAGATGCTTATTAGCTTGGTGCTCTATCGGTGCCTTGGACTGGAGAGGCGCGATTGTCTGCATTCTGTAGATTTCGTGAATCAGGATGACGAGAATCATCTAGAGATACATATGAAAAGCTAAACCACCTCATTTTCAAACTACAACAGTAACTAGAAGTCTAGATCCTTGCATGCTCTCCCTATATGATTGCTTTCATGAGATGGAGATTGGGGATGTCCGGCTCATAGTTTTTGACGAACGTTCCTGGTTCACAGTTCACAACTTGTTTTTCCTTTTCAATCTAATATCGTCGCACATTTTAGTTGGCACAACTGATTAGTCTAAATGGTTTGTTAGCTGCAGGTCGGGATTTCAATAACCAACTAGTGCACTGAAAATAATTATAACCACAACTGAAGAAATTGCTTTGCATGTCAGATAGCGTTGGGATTCACGTGAAAGTCCTTTAAGCCTAATAAAATACCACACGACATACAACTCTAGCTTGCACGATAAAAGCGACAATGGCCTCCCAGTCGATAGGCCAAATCGACAAACAAACAACCCATGAGAGAACTATGTTGGCGAAGAAAATCACAAAGTTCTATTAAGCAACTCCACAAAGATTACAAGGATTGTCGCTCTCTCACAATCTCGTGCCCACAATAGAATTCCGTATCTTACTCTCGCTCTCTTATTTCTTGGTTGTCGGTATGCCTTCTCATGTATTGGCACACACAATATTTGGCGTTATTCAGCACACCGATTACCTATATTGTCTACCTCTATTTATAGGTACATGACATCCCCCTATAAGGAAGTAAGAGACTTACGTCTATTCTATAAGGATTACAAGAACGAAAATAGAATATGAGAAGGAAATAACACTTGTACTCCACGTTGGACTTACTTTTCAGATGGCCGAAAAGGATCACTTGGTTAAGGAGGAAGGGAGTTATATACAACAAGGAAGAGAGAGGTAGAAAAGGAAAGTTGTCATACCTACATAAACTTAGATGCCACTTGTTGCCACCCAAGCTCCACATGAACGGCCTGGTGATACACTCTAGGTTGTGTATCGTGCCACTGGGCATCTTCCCTGGGAGACAACCCCACACCCCCCCCCCCCCCCCCCGCGCCCAAACCGATACAAACTCCAAGCTCTACCCGATACACTAGAGGACAAGATAGCACATGTGACATATATGACATTAAGACTATATAGAGACATCACTCCTTAACTATCATCCAAACAAGGTTCCCAAGCCTTCATCCACGTACTAGGTGATGCCAAATTGAAGAAATAAAACTCTAGAGCAGGTAAATTGCATATTGGCCCTATACTTTGGGTAATTTACAATTTACACCAAAACTAGCACATAAAGCACAAGCATCATTCAACCAAGCTCAAACTTGGAACATAGGCCCTCCACAAGGAACCCCACATCATCATTCTCTTTTCAATGATGCTAGAGAACTAAAGGCATGCTCTTCATATGACATATTGCAATATAACCCCTTACTTTGGGTAAATTGCACTTTGGTCCAAAACAAGCAAACATTGCTCAAACAACATCCAAACGGGACCAAACTGGAAACATAAGCTTTTCACATTATATCAAAACTTCTTGAGGGTTTAGATTAAGGCTATAAGCACATTTCTTAAGCAAAGCAAACATGGTTATCCCAAAACATGGGTCAGGGTCCTTACAAGTCATAAACCCCTAACAAGAATTTTGTCCTTGAAATCCCGAGCAAAAGAAGACGGGTGTTACTCATGCATCGCATCATACAACTCCACAATAGCTCTTGGGTATCACAAATCTTATGACCAATGTACTTGATATTCCTCCACAGGGTTTCCTTATACTAGTCACAAACTCAACCCTCTGTCTCATCATCCTTTATTGATATATCGCCTTCCTTGTTATGCTTATGTTGCGCTACTCTGATCTTACAAGCTCGACACTTAAGCTTCACATTAAAAAAACTCATGAAGCACTTCACTATGTCTTACTTAAGATGTAACATAAAGGAGCTATCGAGTAACCAAGGAACTAAACATCTCGATTAGCAATCAACAGAGTAAGATATACTACATCATCTTGGATGCAAGGCTGCCACAACTTCATATTGGTTCCTAAGGGCACAACACGTGTTAACATGATTGTAACATGCATGCATTATTCTCAACTGGTCTGGATAGGGATTACAAACCTTGTTCATCCGTCTCTAACTGATGCACATCCTGCCTAAACCTTCTTTTACATGAGACTTAGCTAGGAGTATTCTAAGGAATTAGGCTTAACTTGATGGACTTTTCCCAAGACGATCTTACTACGGTTCTTTTCCTTGGGTGCATACCTTCCGATGTCATGTTTATACGGAGCATAAACCCCTAATAGGTGATAGCCATACTATAAGCACTTAGCCAGGTTGAACCAAAGCCAACTTCTCCATCTGAGACCACTTCACACCTTTCCAAGGATATCCATTCCCATGATTATCTCGATCCTCAACATGTCACGTTGAAAGAGGTTCACTTGACTGTCATGTCCAGGAAAAGAAAGGATACAAGAAGGATATACTTAATCCAACACAACTAGGCCATCCAACAAGGAATTCAAAAATAGGCTACTTCTCTTCTGGCTAACAAGAAGGAAACAACTTGCCACACATCCTATAAACATTCAAATGAGGGTACATCCTAAATTGGATCAACTAGAGCAAATAAAAGGCAAGAATAAGACAAAGTGGAATGGAGTGACTCCATATGACCATTGCGAAATTGAAATCGATACCATACATAGGTCAGAGAAGAGCCGGATTCCCATGACCTCATCCTCCTCAGTTAGTGTGAGGACAAAAATGCAGGACATCTTGTGTCTCTGTGAAATAGCTTTCCAGGGTATACTGACAACTTTGCTATAGAGTTACAATGGTGGTTGTACTCTCTTCACAATCGAGAGATTTCATATTTATCTCACATCGATCCAGCATTATCATTATCGGGAGATTCGTGATAGATCCATCCCGGTATTGAGAGATTAGTGATACATCCATCCCGACATATATAATGAAGGATTGAGAGATTTAACGTTTATCTCACATCAATTCCTCCATTAGGGTGTAAGGATACTCGCACCCATAACCCCCACATACTCAACAGTATTCCCTCTAGGAGATCTCGTAGGAAAACCTATTTCACCATCACCAAACTACTGACGATGATGGATCTATGGCCAAGTCTCTACATAATAATATTTCACTTGATTAATTAAGTACATTACCATGTTCTTTTAGCATCAGTCTGGTTTTCAAACATAAATCATTATAACAAATGCCACAAGGAATGAGTAATACTTCTATCAAGTACTTTTCAAAGTTTTATAAAACATTGGGATCTCAATCCCTTGTCACATAATGGACATTCTCATCCCTTAACATCTCATCATCATGATTATGGAATATGGATATTCAAACCCTCAGTTCATTAAAGATCATTTGTTACCACTTATTAGGTAGCTAATATCTTCAAGTCATCTAACCAAGGTAAGCACGATACTTGCAATACATGCATCTCACATAGATCTTAAAGCCTATTAATTTGTTGTTAACTCTCACTAGGCAACACAACATATTATGGTTCACAAGGCCCATAATACAATTTCAATAATAAAACATCATAGCTCATACCTGGCTATGTTCAACATCTCATGATACCGACATGATTAGTACACATGATAAGAGTTATATCAATTACATATCAGTACTATGCAATGTAATGGTAACATCACTATTCACTCATTAGGGTTAGGTTTTCCCAAAGTCATGTCAATTAGGGATACTCATCCCATTACCCAAAATTAGGGTTATGGTTTATTATCATATTAACCAACATTAGGGTTATATGCACTATAACCAAAAATTAGGATTTCACATACCTTCTCCCTATATTAGGGTAGGGTTTCATATAGCATTACATAGAGTCACCCTGGATTAGAGTTTCACATCACATCACTACATTAGGGTTTCACATGACATCACCCTTGATTAGGGTTTCACATGACATCACTGCATTAGGGTTTCACATGGCATCACCCTTTATTAGGGTTTCACATCACATCACCCTTGATTAGGGTTTCACATCACATTACTATCTTGAATTAAGGTTACTTATAACTTTTCCCCATATTAGGGTTCCATGTAACTTTACCCGAGTTTAGGATTTCATGAAGCATCCTCTTAAATTAGGGTTTTTCATTATATTACCCTGAATTAGGATTTCTCATGCCATTACTCTAGAATAGGGTTACATCATTACCCTAGATTAAGGTTACACCTAGCATTGCCCTAAATTAGGGTTATGGCTCATCAACCTTCTCAATTAGGGTTTCATGATCTCTTTATCAAGGATCATACCCTAACTACATGTTTTACTCATGTTGAAAGTGTTGAGGCTTAACCATTACATGATTATCATACATGTATGGATTCCTCTCTCTCTCTCATCCTCTCTAGGATGTTAATTACTTCAAACTCAATTAGATTAGGTCAACCCTTCATTCAAGTGCATACATTTAGGGTTAGCATAGTGTATTGAGGCATTGCTTCCATAAGCATCAAAGGTTAACCCCTCTAAGGATACTAATCACCCTAGTATCTTAAAGGTACAACCATTTTAATTATCTTTGATAAACATCATTAACAATCATAGGGTTGATTAATCTTTCATAGCATTAAGACTATAAGATCTCCAAATGGTTTTGATACTTTTGAACCTTCAAACGGTTTTGACCTCCTTGAACTTCAAACAATTTTGAGACTGTTTTCCCTCCAAACGGTCTTGAGACTATTTGAGCATCTAGGGTTGAGACCGTTTGCTCTTAAATGGTTTTGAAACCGTTTGGTGCTTTCAACCTTTGAAATTGTTTAATCAAATTATCATTGAAACTGAATGAACAACCCTTCATTGAAAATGATTGAACATCAAACGGTTTGAGACCGTTTGCCCTCCAAACGGTCTGAAGACCGTTTGGTCCAAACCACCTTGAAACTGAATGGGTCAATTAGGGTTTCCTCCAACCAATCAATCAATTTTAGGGTTTGTACTCATTGAACCATCCAACATTGGGACCATTGAAAGTACATCAAATTACAGCCCTTAGATCTCCAACCATCCATCACAACCCTTGAACTCCAAGCGGTCTTGAGATCGTTTGGTCTCAATCGGTCTTGAGACCGTTTGAGCCATTCAACATAAAAAAATCAACCCAATCAAATTAGGGTTTCAACCAGTCAACTTGATTAGGGTTTGTAATCAATGGATCACCCATTCTTGAGTCCATTATAATTAAATAAATTGCAACCATTGGATCTTCATCCAACTACATCAGCAATTGACCTCAAATGGTCTTGAGACCATTTTACCTCAATCGGTCTTGAGACCGTTTGATCACGAAATGGTCTTGAGACTGTTTGGTCATCAACATTACAAATTGTTTTCTCCTGATATTTGTTGAGGTGTGTGATAAGATGATATCATCATCTTCAAGCTACAAACCTTTGAAATTTTCTGTGATGTTTATGGTAATTTCATCAATTAATCAAAGGAAAGATCAGGAATGAAAAAGGAATTAACATATGATAAAGAAATGAAATCAATAATGATATTTAAGGGTTCAAGTTATATAACCCACCTTCAAAGTTGAATCCAACCTTCAAGATTCACATCCTCAATGGAAAATGAAGCTTTCTCAACTATCCAAGGTCCGTTCTCAAGCCTTGGAGTTAAAAGATTGGCTAAGGTTGAAGATTGAATGGAGAAAAGAAGAAAATAAGCATTGAATTTCAATTTCCACCGTGAAATCAAGGTTGAAGATGATTATGGAGAATACCTACAGCTTGGGGTAGGTCCTCCTATTTCTCTCAAGCTCCCTTGTGCACGGCCAAAGCATGGAAAGAAAGTAGAGTCATAAAAAGAGTCTTTCATGTGGGTGAAAAATGGGATATATTTAAGGAAATTTCAAGAGAGAGAAAGCAATAGAAAATTCCTTCAACTCCCAAAATTGGTGCCACTTATGCCCCTCACATCCTTGCATACAAATCCATCATCCTTACCTTCAAATTCCTCTTCTTTATACATGAATTAGAATAAAAAAATTAAGCACCTTAATCAATATAATAATAATATCCAAAAATGAGTGGATATTACTTTTTCTTTAACTAATGTGAGTGGGCTCTCCACTCACTTTAGATATTTCGTTTCCTTTGCAAGGAAAAAGGGCGTCCATACTTATACAAATTCAACCATCAAATTTTTGGTTGAAGATCACTTCCATTAATATATTTATTTTTGCATTAAATTGAATTAGGGTTTCAATTATGCTTAAATCTTGATTATTTTAATTTCAAGATTCTCTCTCCTCCAAAGAGAGTCAAATGAGATTCCCCTCTAATTTTCTTGTCTCTAATTGATACCAAGAAACATTAGGGACTCTCTAGAAGTGGTATTTTGCATATTGAACCCTAGGTTTTGGGTAATTTGCACATTACACCAGAACTAGGTTTTAATGCACAAACATTACTTAATCAGATCTTTCTTGGTGCTCAGACTGCCACAAGCCATACATCTACATCATTTTCATTCTTATGATGCTTCAACACTTTAGTAACATTTTATCATGTAACATTTATAAGTTAACCCCTCAACTTGGGTAATTTGCACTTTAATCCAAAATAGGAAAAACATTATTTTCAACATTATTCAAAAAGGACTGAAATTGAAACATAAGTTCCTCTTGAGCCTTAAATTACTTTCCAAAAGATAAGTGAAAACATATAATTATCTTTCTTAACCAAAACATCTAGGGTTACAGCATAACCCAGGTCAGGGATGTTACAAATTATCCACCCCTAACAGGGATTTCGTCCCTGAAATCATCAAGAAAAAAGAGAAGGGTACTTCCTCCTCATCTCTTCCTATAGCTCCCACGTAGCTTCTTCAATGCCATGGTGATTCCAGAGAACTTTCACAAGACATATGCCTTTCTTTTTCTTCTTTTTAATTCTCTTATCAAGGATCATCACAAGTCCTTCAACAAATAATATATCATCATTTAATTCTACCTCCATAGGTTGTAGAACTAACTCTGTGTCAGGATGAAACTTTCTCAGCATGGAGATATGGAACACTGGATGCAACTTATGTAGCTCAAGTGACAACTCCAGCTTATAGGCTACCTTTCCAATTCATTCAATGATTGGATAAGGCCCCATAAATCTAGGAGCTATCTTTCCCTTCTTCCCAAATCTAAGGACACCTTTCCAAGGTGAGCCCTTGATATATACTCTATCTCCAACTTGGAATTCTAAAGGTCTTCACCGTTTATCAGCGTACGACTTCTGTCTATCCTGTGTAGTCTTTAATTGTTGTTGTATTACCTTCATCTTCTCTGTTGTTTGCTGTACAAGCTCAGGACCCAAAAGTTGATATTCTCCTATTTCATACCAACATAAAGGAGATCTACAACGTCTACCATATAATACTTCATATGGTTCCATATCAATATTGTACTGATAGCTATTATTGTAGGCCAATTCTATCAAGCTCAAATGTAGATCCCAACTTCCTATAATCTGAAGGACACATGCCCTAAGAAAATCCTCCAAAGTTTGTATGTTCCTCTCAGATTGTCCATCTGTATGTGGGTGAAAGGCGGTACTAAACCTTAACTATGTACCCAAAGCTTTATGTAGTTGTTCCCAAAAATGACTCGTAAACTGGGGACCCCTATCAGAAATAATAGTAGCTGGAACCCCGTGCAACCACACTATGTCATCTACAAATATTTGTGCAAGATTCTCAGCAGTGTAGGTTGTTTTGACAGGAAGGAAATGTGTTGTCTTAGTCAACCTATCAACTATCACCCATATGGAATCATGACCTTTGGTTGTTCTAGGAAAACCAACCACAAAGTCCATGGTCACATGATCCCATTTCCACTATGGTATAGGCAAGGGTTTCATTGTTCCTGCAGGCTTTTGATGTTCAGCTTTAACCTGCTGACACACAGGACACTGCATAACAAACTTAGCTACATCCTTCTTCAATCTTGGCCACCAATACATATCCTTCAAGTTTTGATACATTTTGGTGCTCCCTGGATGCATTGCATACATAGATGAGTGAGCTTCCTCCAAGACTAACTTCAAGTCATTGGCATCAAGTACTACAATCCTACCATGGTAACAAACTACCTGATCCTCTGACTCATGAAAGCCATCCTGTTTCTCATTACCATACTCTGACCTAATCTGCTGAACCACAACATCAGTCAGTTGTGCTTCTTTGATCTGCTGTCTCAGAGTAGGTTTCACTTGCATCTCAACTAACAGCCTGGCTAACAACCATACCTTAAGCTGTATATTGTTTTGCCTTAAGGAGATAAGCATATCTCTTTTAAAGCACACTAAGGAGTTCAACTGTGCTTTATCTAAGGCTGGTGATGATGATTTCCTACTTAGTGCATCAACCACTACATTAGCCTTCCCTGGATGATAATCAATTGTACAATTGTAGTCCTTGATTAAATCCATCCAGCGGCATTGTCTCATGTTCAACTTATGTTGTGAGAAGATATATTTTAGATTCTTATGGTCTGTGAAAATCTGGAATGTTTCTCCATAGAGATAATGTTTCCATATCTTCAAAGCATGGACCACAACAGCTAGCTCTAGATCATGTGTCAGATAATTCTCCTCGTGTTTATTAAGATGTCGAGAGGTAAAAGAAAACACTTGATTATCCTGCATCAACACACATCCTAAGACATTCTTAGATGCATCACAGAAAACTATGTACCCCTTCCCTTGCTTAGGTAACACCAACATAGGTGCACTTGTTAACCTTTCTTTCAACAGCTAGAAAGAATGTTGATACTTGTCATTTCAGACAAAAGGAACCTCCTTCTTGGTCAACTTAGTTAAGGGTAAAGCTATAGAACTGAACTTCTTAATGAACCTCCTGTAATAGCCTGCCAGTCCTAGGAAACTGTGTATCTCCATTGGTGTCTTTGGCTGTTCCCATTGTAGGATAGATTCTACCTTCTTAGGATCAATACAGATACCTGAGCCAGATATTACATGTCCTAGAAAAGAAACTTCTGGTAACCAGAACTCACATTTGCTAAACTTAGCATACAACTTATTCTCTCTTATCAAAGTTAAAGCCTGACGGAGGTGCTTCTCATGCTATTGAGCATCTTTACTGTATATCAAGATATCATCTATGGAGACTACTATGAACTGATCAAGAAAAGTCTAGAAGATTCTATTCATGAGTCCCATGAATGCAGCTGGTGCATTAGTTAGTCCAAACGACATAACTATGAACTCATAGTGACCATACCTTGTCCTAAAGGTAGACCTAGGTATGTCACTCTCCTTGATACGCAACTGATGATATCCTGACCTTAGATCTATCTTAGAGAAGATAGTTGCACCACACAACTGATCAAACATGTCATCGATCCTTAGCAGAGGATATTTATTCTTTATGGTTACTTTATTCAACTATCTGTAATCAATGCATATCGACATAGATCCACCCTTCTTCTTAACAAAGAGAACTGGAGCACCCCATGGTGAAGTACTCTGTCAGATAAAACCTTTCTCAAGAAACTCCTACAACTATTTCTTGAGCTCTGCCATCTCAACACGTGCCATTCTATACGGTGTTTGTGATATTGGTTGCGTGCCTGATATTAGATTAATCTCAAAATCGATCTCTCAGGGTGGAGGAACACTTGGAAGTTCATCAGGGAACACATCTTCAAACTCCCTGACTATCAAAACTTCAGAAGGATTAGGGCTCTCCATTGTGGTATCTACCACATGTGCCAAGAATGAAAAGCATCCTTGTCTCATCAACTTCTCAGCTACCATAGATGACACAAGACAGGTTGGAAGAATCTTTCTATCTCCCTAAAAGATCCATGTGTCACCATCATCTGTGAATCCAACTTGCTTGGAATCACAATCCAAGACAACCTTATACTTTTATAGGGTGTCCATTCCAAGAATTATATCGAACCCATGCATCTCAAGTGGTATAAGATCCACCTGAATGTGATGTTCAGAAAAGGAAAGAATGTAGGGAGAACACACCTCCCGCAACACTGTAGATCCCAACAAAGGGGTTTCTAATAACAGACTATCTGCTCTATGACTCACATTCATGTTGCAGTCATGAATCACTCTTTGAGTGATAAAGGAATGTGTAGCACCCTAATCAATTAAAACAGATACACAACATGATGAAGACAAATAAGAATGAAATAGTTCCACCTGGCTTGTCACAACTTGAGGGTTGACTATTGCTTCAGGTTGATTCATCACATAGAATCTCACCGTTGCTTGTTGTTGACCCTGTGCTCGGTTGTTGGGTGCTGACAAACCATCTTGGGATGCTTGTCCACGTCCTCTAGCACCACTCAAAAATTGTCACCTCTAAGAGCCTTGCTGAGTCTTCCTCTGAGGTTGAGTCACACTTGCATCTCTAGCTCGACAATCTTTCATCAAATGCCCCATGTTTCTGCATATAAAACAACCTCTGGTCTTCCTTTGTGGTCTAGGTGGTCCTATTACTGACTCTGATGCTGAGTTGTGGGCTCTCTCTGGTGGTAAACTATGGCCCCTACCCCTACTCAACGTCCATTGTGTCTGGGTATTGAATCTTAGTGGTGCTATTGGTGTAGAAAATCTCAGTTTCTTGAAACCTTTGCAGAAAATATCAATTTCTTGAAACCTTCAGACCTTTGTCCTTGAAACTGAGTAAACATCTTCTTACTCTTAGTCTGATGCTTCTCAATCACCGACCTTTCTATCCATCTCACGGGCTCCACAAAAGTGGCAAACTTCTCCCTGTTCTCTAAGGCAGACACGGGAGTGGTCAAATCAGCATTCAACCCCTTCTCAAAATGGCGAATTCTCTCTTCATCAGTAGCTGCCATATGCAGACAGAACCGTTAAATCTCCATGAACTTAGCTTCATACTCGCTAATGTTCATTGGTCCTTGCCTTAACCTCTCAAACTGAGAGATCTTCTTGTCTAGAAACGTCTTGGGAAAATATCTATTGACGAGTTCTCGTCGGAATACTTCCCATCCGATCTCGACACCTGGCCTCTTGCCCTCTTCTATTGTCCACCAGTGGCCATCACTCCCTTTTAGAAGGTACACTACATGCCTCACCTTCTCTGCTTTAGGGATATTGCAGATTCTAAAAGCCTTCTCCAACTCGGTCAACCACACGTCAACATCTGCTGGGTCAGCTGTACTAGCATAATATATGGCTCCAACCCGGAAAAGTCGTTCAAAAGTCTTGCTGACTCCCTGTCCTTCATGGTGAGATGGTGCCCTAGGTGTAGGTGGTGGCATCCTATCCGCCATATGTGTCATGGTTTCCATGAACTGCCCAAACATATCATGAAAAACTGGATTTTCTAGTGCAGTTTGGTTAAGATGGGGGTGTTCAGGTATTGGTTCTTCCCTATCCTGATCCCTTGCACCTCTTCCTGGTGCTACAACACTGCTCTCAGTAGCATGTTCTTCATGTGATCCAGACATCTTTAAGTTCTTCTTCTCATCCTATATGAGAAGAAGACACTATCAGACATACTGGAAGACACTAGAACAGACTCAACAACCTTAATCCTATGTCTCTGTAGACTCAACGAACCTAGAGCTCTGATACCAACTAAGCTGTGACGACAAATCCCAAACATTGGATAAAGACAAATGTGGAAGTGGTAATTAACAGGGGAACTAAACATAAGTAGCGGATTACTGAAAATCACTAAAAATTAAAACCTTTTATAAAGAGATCCAAACACAGGAAAACTCTTTTATCAAGAACCGAAGTATTTTCTTTACATCCTGGTTCATAAGTACATATCCTGTAATGTCTATTCTTGAGGATTACAAGCATCAACTGCCTTGTTAAAGCTATACACTGATAGCATAAGAAACTCGAGGCATCAAGCCAAAATCTCATATCGGTTCATTTAAAATACTAACTACTAACTCCGAGGACCTGAGAGTACAGATATGACACATAGGACTCTCTACACAAAACATGACAACCAATGCCTCCATCTGGAATGTCACTCCTGTCCTTGTTGCTGCTGCTGCTCTTCCCCTGCTGAAGGGTTTCTTCCTCTTCTTCTACATTTACCTAAAAAGTTGAATCCCACAGTGTGAGATAATTGAAAACTGTCCCAGCGAGAGATATAAATCTCCTCTAGAAACATTATTATGGCAGTTTAATAGATTAAAACTGAGTATATGAATCATATATATATTCAACAATAGATAAATCAATGCCTAAATAGATTAGAGCAATATTCTTATTCAAAGTGTTTCAGTTATAATTTGTTAAAATAGCATGTTGCTTATCCAATAAGGAATTTAAGAACATGTATAATATTTATCCATCTAGGATATGTTAAACAAGGTAACATCAACCAATGATTATCATATTTCAACCTTAAGCAAATACACTACACTGCTGATTACATTTCACAATCATACTTAAGCCCTGATGAGATGAGGTATACCGCTCATACTCCAACCGACCATTGCAAAATTGAAATCGGTACCATACATAGGTCAAGGAAGAGCTGGATTCCCATGACCTCATCCTCCTCAGTCAGTGTGAGGACAAAAATACAAGACATCTTGTGTCTCTACGAAATAGCTTTCCAGGGTATACTGGCAACTTCACTATAGAGTTATAGTGGTGGCTGTACTCTCTTTGCAATTGAGAGATTTCATGTTTATCTCACATCGATCTGGCATTATCATTATCGGGAGATTCATGATACATCCATCCCGGTATCGAGAGATTAGTGATACATCCATCCCAAAATATATAATGAAGGATTGAGAGATTTAATGTTTATCTCACATCAATTCCTCCATTAGGGCGTAAGGATATTCTCACCCATAACCCCCACATACTCAATAGTATGACCTCCAGGAGATCCCGTAGGAAAACCAATTTCACCATCACCAAACTACTGATGATGATGGATCTATGGCCAGGGCTCTACATGATAAGATTTCACTTGATTAATTAAGTACACTACCATATTATTTTAGCATCAGTCAAGTTTTCAAACATAAATCATTATAACAAATTCTACAAACAATGAGTAATACTTCTATCAAGTACTTTTTAAAGTTTTAAAAACATTGGGATCTCAATCCCTTATCACATCATGGACATTCTCATCCCTTAACATCTCATCATCATGATTATGGAATATGGGTATTCAAACCCTCAGTTCATTAAAGAGCATTTGTTACCACTTATTAGGTAACTAATATCTTCAGGTCATCTAACCAAGGTAAACATGATACTTGCAATACATGCATCTCACATGGCTCTTAAAGCCCATTAATTTCTTATTACCTCTCACTAGGCAACATAACATATTATGGTTCACAAGACCCATAAAACAATTTCAATAATAAAACATCATAGCTCATACCTGGCTATGTTCAACATCTCATGATACCTGCATGATTAGTACACATGATAACAATTATATCAATTACATATCAACACTATGCAATGTAATAGTAAATCACTATTCACTCATTAGGGTTGGGGTTTCCCAAATTCATGTCAATTAGGGATACTCATCCCATTACCCAAAATTAGGGTTATGATTTATCGTCATATTACCCAACATTAGGGTTATATGCACTATAACCAAAAATTAGGATTTCACATACCTTCACCCTATATTAGGGTAGGGTTTCATATAGCATTACATAGAATCACCCTAGATTAGTGTTTCACATCACGTCACTACATTAGGGTTTCACATGACATCACTGCATTAGGGTTTCACTTGACATCACCCTTGATTAGGGTTTCATACCACATCACCCTTGATTAGGGTTTCACATCACATCACTATCTTGAATTAAGGTTCCTTATAACTTTTCCCCAGATTAGGGTTCCATGTAACTTTACCCGAGTTGAGGATTTCATGAAGCATCCTCTTAAATTAGGGTTTTTCATTATATTACCCTGAATTAGGATTTCTCATATCATTACTCTAGAATAGGGTTACATCTTTACCCTAGATTAGGGTTAACCTAGCATTGTCGTAAATTAGGCTTATGGCTCATCAACCTTCTCAATTAGAGTTTCGTGATCTCTTTATCAAGGATAATACCCTAACTATATGTTTTACTCATATTGAAAGTGTTGAGGCTTAACCATTATATGATTATCATACATGTATGGATTCCTCTCTCTCTCATCCTCTCTAGGATGTTAATTACTTCAAACTAATTAGATTAGGTCAACCCTTCATTCAAGTGCATACATTTAGGGTAAGCATAGTGTATTGAGGCATTTCTTCCATAAGCATCAAAGGTTAGCCCCTCTAAGGATACTAATCACCCTAGTATCTTAAAGGTACAACCATTGTAATTATCTTTGATAAACATCATTAACAATCATAGGGTTCATTAATCTTTCATAGCATTGAGACTATTAGATCTCCAAATGATTTTGATACTTTTGAACCTTCAAACGGTTTCTACCTCCTTGACCTTCAAATGGTTTTGAGACCGTTTGCCCTCCAAACGGTCTTGAGACCGTTTGGGCATCTAGGGTTGAGACCATTTTCTCTTAAATGATTTTGAAACCATTTGGTGCTTTCAACCTTTGAAACCGTTTAATCAAATTATCATTGAAACTGAATGAACAACCCTTCATTGAAACTGATTCAACATCAAACGGTTTGAGACCATTTGCCCTCCAAACGGTCTAAAGACTGTTTGATCCCAAATGTTCTCAAAACCGTTTTTTCCAAACCACCTTGAAAATGAATGGATCAATTAGGGTTTCCTCCAACCAATCAATCAATTTTAGTGTTTGTACTCATTGAACCATCCAACATTGGGACCATTGAAAGTACATCAAATTACAACCCTTGGATCTCCAACCATCCATCACAGCCCTTGAACTCCAAACGATCTTGAGACCATTTGGTCTCAATCAGTCTTGAGACCGTTTGAGCCATTCAACTTAAAAAAACCAACCCAATCAAATTAGGGTTTCAACCAATCAACTTGATTAGGGTTTGTAATCAATGGATCACCCATTCTTGAGTCCATTATAACTAAATCAATGGGAACCATTGGATCTTCAGCAAACTACATCAGCAATTGGCCTCAAATGGTCTTGAGACCATTTGACCTCAATCAGTCTTGAGACCGCTTGCCCTCAAATGGTCTTGAGACCGTTTGATCACCAAATTTTCTTGAGACTGTTTGGTCATCAACATTGCAAAATGTTTGCTCATGATATTTGTTAAGGTTTGTGCTAAGATGACATCATCATATTCAAGCTACAAACCTTCGAATTTTTTTGTGATCATTATGGTAATTTCATCAATTAATCAAGGGAAAGTTCGGCAATGAAAAAGGAATTAACATGATAAAGAAATGAAATTCATAATGATATTTAAGGGTTCAAGTTATATAACCCACCTTCAAAGTTGAATCCAAGCTTCAAGCTTCACGTCCTAAATGGCTAATGAAGCTTTATCAACTATCCAAGGTCCCTTCTCATGCCTTTGAGTGAAAAGATTGGCTAAGGTTGAAGATTGAATGGAGAAAACAAGAAAATAAGCATTGAATTTCGATTTCCACCATGAAATCAAGGTTGAAGATGATTATGGAGCTTACCTACAAGTTGGGGTACGTCCTCCTCTTGTGCACGGCCCAAGCTCCCTTGTGCATGGCCAAAGCAAGGAAAGAAAGTATAGTCAAAAAAAGAGTCTTTCATGTGGGTGAAAAATGGGATATATGTAAGGAAATTTCAAGAGAGAGAGAAAGCAATAGAAAATTCCTTCAAATCCCAAAATTGGTGCCACTTATCCCCCTCACTTCCTTGCATATGAATCCATCATCCTTCCATTCAAATTCCTCTTCTTTATCCATGAATTAAAAGAAAACAAATTAAGCACCTTAATCAATATAATAATAATATCCAAAAATGAGTGGATATTACTTTTTCTTTAACTAATGTGAGTGGGCTCTCCACTCAATTTAGATATTTCGTTGCCTTTCCAAGGAACAAGGACGTCCATACTTATACTAATTCAACCATCACATTTTTGGTTGAATAGCACTTCCATTAATATATTTATTTTTATATTAAATTGAATTAGGGTTTCAATTATGCCTAAATCTTGATTATTTTAATTTCAAGATTTTCTCTCCTCCAAAGAGATTCAAATGAGATGACCCTAGGATTTTCTTCTCTCTAATGGATACCAAGAAACATTAGGGACTCTCTAGAAGTGGTATTTTTCATATTGAACCCTAGGTTCTGGGTAATTTGCACATTACACCAGAACTAGGTTTTAATGCACAAACATTACTTAATAAGCTCTTTCTTGGTGATCAGGCTGCCACAAGCCATACCTTTGCATCATTTTCATTCTTATGATTCTTCAACACTTGAGGAACATTTTATCATGTAACATTTGCAAGATAACCCCTTAACTTGGGTAATTTGCAGTTTAGTCCAAAACAGGAAAAACATTGTTTTCAACATTATTAAAAAAGGAATGAAATTGAAACATAAGTTCCACTTGTGCCTTAAATTACTTTTCAAAAGATAAGAAAAAACTTATAATTATCTTTCTTAACCAAAACATCTAGGGTTACAACATAACCTAGGACAGGGATGTTACAGTTCTGGCTAACTCATGTCACGAGATCTAACTATTGCCTTCTTCTTTCTAGTCAAACCATCCGGTCCTCACTTGCGTATCCTCATCAACATTCCTCTGTGGTGCTAAACTGCTGCCTCAAGGGTCACCAAATAGGTCCAGACTCCAAAACAAGCTTCAAGATTATGGGTTCCATGTCAAGGATAATCTGCCAAGACAGTTCACTACCATACCTTCACGATCCAGGTATCTTGACTCTTAATTCCCCCTTACCAGAAGACATGTTCTCACCTGTTTGTATTCTTGGATTCCTTACTTTGGTATCCATCTCTTGCGCCGAAACATATCACTTCCAGTATCACATCCATAATCTACTGCCGTCACCAGATCAAAGCGTGTCAGGAGGATCCTACCATCGTCATCTATCACATGCATCTCCACCTTGGAAACTAAAATCCAAGATCAACTGATACCTTTCAAAGTATCCATCCATAGATCGCTCCAAAAACATACATATCAAGTGACACAAGGTCCACTTGACTTCCACTCCCTCAGAAGGAAGGAACACAAAGGGAACAAACTCCTCCTCTCACCCCATCAACACCTATGGTTTCATATCAAGGGGAGGAGATTATCACTTTCTTTGATCCTTACATGAGTTTTCAACTGTTTATGCATCATTAAACATTGTTCCATTTGGTTTTATCTTGCATCTTCTTGGTTTCATTGTCATCAACACATGAATCATCAAGACCATTACATGTCATTACACTTTTTCCCTTATTGTTGTTTTATCATTTTCATGATCCTTTCCTGATTATATCACATTTTTGTTTTCTCTTTGTGAAAAAGATTGTTACTCTTCACTTATTCTTTATTGAATAGGGATCATCTCCCTTGTTCCCTTTCACTCATTATGAATTTTACACTTTATACTTTCCCACTTTTGCTTACGTTCATTGGTTTTTTTGAGATTATCTCAAGTTCCATCTTATTTACTCATCACTTGATCTTCTCTTTCTTCCAACCTTATTTTTGCTTTCAGGCATTTTCTTCATCTTGTGTAAGTTTTATACTTTAAGTCACCTTGTTATCATAGGCTAATATGTCTTTTACTTGATGTATCTCTTGAGATTATGGTTCCAAGAACTTATCTCATCACATTCTTATATGGATTTGGGTTTTATATAACTGTTACTTCCTCTTTTTTATTACCAAGCATCCAGGTATTAAGGGGTTATGGTGCATTCATTTGCCTCTTTTATAACATGATGAAGGTATTAACGTCATATTTCCTGATTTTTTATGCTGTTTAGATTATTCCAGAATGACTAATTGATCAGAGTAATCAAGGAGGAAACAATCCAATGCTCCATACTTACCTTTATCTTCAATATTTGAATACCTGGTTAGGGCATCAAGTATTGAGATTAGGTAGCATGCACCATATTTTATGTCACGGTCCAACCATAGACACCATCCTAATCCTAGTCCTAGTGTCCCCATAGACTCGGCGAACCTAGAGCTCTGATACCAACCACTTGAAACATCCCAACTCGAACAAAACATGATTACACACTAACCAGTGGATTACCAAAAATCATAGGAAATTAAAACCTATTTACAATAAGCACCATAAGGTGAAACATATTACATTTGAGCCAACATTTTCTTTTAATGACATATATCAAGGTGCTACAAAATAATTTCTCATCATCTCGTTACATGATATAACTGTTCCACATGTTGATTTATTACATCAGGGTACATAATCCGAAAACAATACATTGATCATCATATGAGAAACATCAAAAAAATCTCCTGAAGATCTAAGTGTATAGGGACAACACATAGGACTCTACTGCTAAACACTATCTATTCCACATGGTATGATACCTCTGCATATCATCTAAGCCACATAATCTTCATCTCGCTAGGCATGTCCACCTAAAAAGGTTATTTAACTAGTGAGGTGAGGCACACAGTCCCAGTGAGAAACATAACCCTCTACCAACTTTATTATTATCACAAATAACTGAGAAGATAGATCAATTTAAACAACATGTAATAACTAACCAGTTATGCAAGAAGGAATATGAAGAACATGTATATGAAAAACTTATACAAATATCATAAAAGAAAATTACAAGGCCTCATCCAATGTTTCATATCTTCCCTAAGCAAAGATACTATACAACTTGATTACGAATTATTACGCCATATGGAAGTGAGCCTTACTGCTCAAATCCAAGCTTCGGTTGCGAAACCCAAAGTCAGTGCCATACAAGGTCAATGGAAGAGCCGGAATCCACGACCTCTACCCTTATGGTCAGTGCATGAGAACCAAAAAAGGACTACATTCTCTTTATTAAGTGACCTCAGTCATAGGGTCATCTCCCACATGCTACCCTTTCCTCTAGCCCACCTTGGTATAGGTTACGACACTAATATATCTTGAGTCACATGCTTGTTCACTGTGCTCCCTAGCCACGAACGCATTCATGCTATATCACACTGAGTCATGGGCCTGTTCACCATGCTCTATCACACTGATCCATGGGCATGTTCACCATGCTCTTATGCACATCTTGAGTGCACAACTGCAGTTGCACTCTAATCCTCCTATTTTTGGCTAGGAGAAACCCCACATATTCAACAATATGCACTTTGGGTTAACCCATAGGAGAAACCATTTCACCATCACCAGCTACTGACTGTGAGAACCCGTTACACTAAATGAGATTATTCAAAACATAAAATAAAATCAACCACTAATTAATCACATACCCAAAAATATGGGTAAATTAAAACCGATTTCAATGTCAGCACCCGCTTAGAAACATTTGCATAAGAGCCCAACATCTTTGTTTTATCCATACTAGGCCAAGAATTTAATACAAATGTTATATTGCCTTAGCCACAACATATAGACACCGGAGAAGAATATTCATATATGCCACACAAATAAGCATTTACATGATAACAAAAGTTATATTTTTTTGAAACACCATATACAAACTTTTCCTGCCCGAACCTAAGAGTACAAGGATGACTCTAGGACACACTAGACATCTAATCAACTTTATCAAAGATACATTACTATAGCTCCACTTTTCTGCCACATGATTGTTTTTGTCACTTCTGATTACTGGAAAGAAAATGCAGCGAACCACAAGGGTGAGACCCATGTCCCAGCAAGAGATATAACCTCCAACAACGTTTATTGATTACAACATTTTTAAGTAATTAAACAATTAAGTAGTTTAATCAGATATAACAAATAAGATCAGCAGTAATGATGATTAACAAAATACATAAAGGAGTAGATAATAACTATCATCATTATCCATACTATCATCCTTTATCTTGTTGACAATATAAGAAATTCACTAGCATATGCAGTTCTAGCATCATGAACAAATCTAGTAACATAGCATAGATAACAACATGAGCATGTCTAATTGGTTGAACATATCAACATCATAAGAAGAGCTAACAACATAAGCACAACTACCTAGATAAGCATGATTAGCAGTATATTCATCTCTAGTTACAAAGGCATGGCTAGCATGCTAAACATAACTAACAACACAAGATACCTAGCATCATGATTATAATCTGCAGTAGCAATATAATTATCAACATAAGCATGGATACCATATGTATGCATCCACAATCTAAGTGTATCCACAACATAAGTATATTTACTATCTCTTAATTGCATTAAGCCTCATCTTTATGTAAAGATAACAAACAAGGGTTATCATCCAATGTGAAACGTCGTGTATAACCCTAAACATATATGCTATACGGTTGTATTACATCTTTTATTATGCCCTGGGGAATTTGAATCATACCATTCAAAGCCCAACTGACCCCTATGAAGGGCTATTTGGTTCCGTATAAGATCCAGGAGTGCCGGTATCCTAAGATCTCTTCCCCTCGGTCAGTACGAGTAAAAAGGCAGTGACATATCAGTCAAAGCTGCCACCACAGTGACATAAAGTCAAACTGATAACCACTAGTCCGACCTTGGTACAGGTCATGACACTAGAAACCAGGGTATTCAAACCCAATCACTATGGTACAACCATAGTTGTCCTCTAATCACATCATGTTATAATCACTGAGACACGGCCACAACCATTCTCAATCACATCAAATGTATGAGGTAGGACCATAGCCAACCTCCACAATCTACATTGTGTATGACAAGGATATATCCTCAACCTACCATCCCCACATACTCAACAATATGCACTCCAAGTTTCCCTTAGGAATACTAGTTTCACCATCTAGCAAGTTCTGACACTGAAGATGGCTCTACGACACAGGGCGCTACATGATTAGAGTTTCACTTGATTAGTTATGCCAATTGGGTTAATTAAGGCTGCATCAAACAAGTGGACATACAAACCCTAATTCACTTCTAGCAAGCATATACATATCAAAACCTAAAAAGATATAAAATGTATGAAACATAATTTCTCATCTCATAATCACATGGTACTATTCACTTGCCATTCATGAGACTACACTAGTCATCATATTATAACAAGATATAAATCCTTTTCATAATATCATAGGGTATCAACCCTTATCAACATAAGAGGATTACACATCATTTAGGGATCAACCATCCAAAGGTCATTAAGACCATCATACTATTCCATGCAAGGTCATCATTATCTTTCCATGCCTTATAACAAGGCTCAACAACATCACTTACATATAATACACCAGATCAGTAAAATCTTGCATCAATGAGCTAGGAGATATTCATAATCAATCATAGAAGGGTTATATTAACATTAAGAACATTCCTTTATTACATCAACATGCAAGGAATCTAGATATGATTAACACTCATCATATTCACAATGCACATGTTCAGCATAAGAAAGTATCAACCATGTGGCTATGATAACCACCAATTAACACACTAAGGTTATGATCATGTTAAGGAGATTATTCCACCATCATTCCATAATATAAGAATGTTAAACATGAATACTCATCTTTATCTAATTGCATTAGATTTAGGTTCAACATGATAAATTATATCAATGTTACTAATCAACACTCATACGCAAACCCTAACTCACGACATCCCCATTGGATCATGGATGCATAAGGTGAAGCATCACCATCACATTCCATAATATTCTCAAGTATGTACCCTAATATAAATCAAGGTGTAACCATCAAGTTATAGCATACTAGGGTTTCAATATTAATAGAGTACTCCATGATTGTATTAGTCATTCAAGGACTATTCATACCCAATTACCATCATTTAGTTATATTAAAGCTAGGTATAACAAGCTATACCTAATTAGGGTTACATATCAAGACAATATGGTTATAATCCCTTCTATTCATATGAGTGAATAGGTAAGACTAACTTATTAAGGGTAACCCTCCATTTGTTCCATCATCATTCAACCCATATCAACATACCACAATGTCACCCAGAACCATTAGATATTTAAAAGGTAAGGCTATTGTTTGTTTACATAAGTAAAAACCTTGAATAAACCACCTATGAAGTCCTTGATTTGTTCTCTAGAAATAGTCACCATCTAACCCTAGACATCCCTTGATAATCGATACAAAAATTTCCATTAAGAGTAGGGTAAAACCCACAATCGACTATTCAGTTAAAACAAGCCATCCATTGTCAACAATTAAGCTCCTTAAGTTGATCATATTAAGGAAACCATCTAAATCACATTATTAGGATTAACATATTACATTAGACATCATTCCACCTTTATGGAGTAATAAATAGTATATTTCGACCATTGGGTTAGGTTTACATGTTAAAACCATCAATTACAAAATAGGTCTGACCATTCCATCAAGTGACCCAATAAACCATTGACCTAAGGCTTAATTGATGCTAAAACTATATAGGTTGACTCACCATAGGTTTTAGAGACCTGAGCCACCATCATTAGTGACCATTAAGTCACCATAGGCTGTTAGATCAATACTAATTCATTAATCCACATCAAAAATTAAGCTAATGTCAACATTGATTGATAACATCAATAAGGTACTTAATGGTTGATCATTAAAATTCTAATTGATCCAAAACATGACCTAAGGGGGTGAACATAGGTTGTCACCATCATTTGACACCCTTGATCATGACCATCAGTTGTTATGAATACAACACCATAGGGTTGTTGCAATGGTACCATCATCGGGTCATGGTTTATAGAAGAAATCAGCTTTATACCCTAAAATTGACCATTGTTTGATAGGTGCTTCGCACCATAGGTTGTCAAACCAACCTGATATAAGTCATATTGTACCTTAGGAATAATTTACACATGATCACAGGTTCATATATAACTGAAATCAGAACATGAAACATTATAAAAATTGAAATCCAAGTCAAGCATAGTTTTTTAGTGAATGGATCATCATTTTCAAGCAAGAACATGATCTAGAAAGCTTATGGTAAGCAATAAACATGGAGAAAGTTATAAAACTTGCCTTTAATGAGAAGATGAAACCCCACAAAGAATAAATCTCGAACAGGTAGGGTAGAAAATCCAAGAATAAACTATGAATTCGTCCATCTAGCACCTTTCTTCATTAAATGAGCAAACCCTAAGTAGAAGGAGCAAGAAAGGTAGGGTTTTAGAGCTTTAGAGCAATTTATACCATGGAAAAGTAAGGTTCCGACCTGGAGAAAGCTAGGAGGAAGTATAAAAAAGAAATAGATGGAGGAAAGAAGGTAAAACTTATACTTTTAGGTCAAGATCACTAGGAAGAAGCTTTTTAGACCCAAAAAGGAAATCAATTGCAACCCTAGATTTTTTTCCGAGAAGATCCCCACTTTTGTCTTCCTTGAGCACCAAAATTCGCAGCTGAACAGAGGGAGAATGAAGATGGGAGGAGGACAGAAGTGGTGGAGAGGAAATGGCTAGTTTTGGTGCTTGTGGATAAGTATATGACACTTTAATATTAAGAAAAAGAAAAAGTTAAAATTCTAGTATATATCATAGTGTCCATGGCTTTAAATTATTAATAATATATAATCACACACACAAGAAGCTCTCCCACCATCCCTATAGACATTCTTAGCTTTTCTTTGTCGAAATTCCCAGCCAATCACACAATTCCTTAGTTGATAGCTACTAAAGGTAGCTCATCTGTGAAGGGGAAATCCCTAAAATACCCTTGGAGCAAACACCTTCAAACCAAGGTTTAAATAGGCGCACCATGGATCAACAAGCTCAAGAATGATGATATAATATCCAAGGAACATAATTAAAGTGATAAATTGCAAAGAAAACCTCTCAATTGGGTAAATTGTAGAAAAGTCCAAAATGTGCATAAAATTACATAACTTACTCAAACAGTGTCCAAATTGGACCAAATTTGAAAGGTAAGCTTTTCTAATGGTTTAAAATCATATAACAAGGTTATATTAGTGTTATAAGCATTAAATTATGATAATTAAGCTTTTTCAACTCATTATGCAAGTTTAGGGGCCTCACAACTATAAACCCCTAATAGGGATTTCATCCCCAAAATCCAAGGTAAACAAAGATAGGTACTTCCTCTGCACCTCATCCTATTACCTTCACATGGTTACTTTCATATCATGGTGATGTACATCATTCATACATATCTCATCTTGAGTCAGTAGAAAAAACCCCACATAAGAAGACATTTGCAAATATGGAACATAGAAACTTGTTGTGCCACCTGTACAAATCTAATAGTAATGTTCAACTTTAAATTCTAGCTATCATCCAAAAATTATATCTATTTTATCAACACATTACTCAAAATTCATACTTACTAGATTTTTACCAATCATGCTATGTGTCGCATACCATTCCTTAAAGCATATAAAAAAGGCAATGTATCCATCCTTTTTTTATACACTGACACTAGAACTCTTGTCAGTTCTTTTTCAGCATCAAAAGAAATGCTGACGCTGGCAGCTGTCATTCCATACAAGGAAACATCATTCCTAGTCAACCTTGTTAGGGGTGAAACAACAACACTATCTTCACCTTACTTGGATTTACACAACCTACTTAGAATACATTTCATGATCTCATAAAGAAATTTAATCAACAACATCTCACTCTTGTTCAACTTGTTTCATAGCTATTGCTGCTTCGACAACTATAAGGTATTTTTTTAATAAATATTGATCATATATATGACCATATTTGAAATACTTTGACATGTCATCGTTTAAAGCTTGCTATAACTTGTATGACATGACTAGAACACTCTATTCCTCCTATTCATAAATTCTATTGATACATTGGTAGTCTAAATGGCATAACTCTAAACTCATCATGGTCATGTGAATTATGTCATCCAATCTAACTCTTATGCATTGATATTTGATCATAGGTTTATCTTAAAGGAACACGATATCACATATCTATTAACCAACAAACCATCTATCCTTGATAGTGGTCTTACCCAACTATCACTTAACCATACACAACATTATAAAATCACTTTTGTTTTTCCTTCAAAATAACATTTATAGGATCATTATCAACTCTCTCTCTCTCTACATGAGAGGAATACTTGGAATGTTCATTTAATAAATATTTCCAACCTTCACATATTTCTCATATTATTGATACATCTTGGATACTAGGATTCATTACCTTGGCATCTACCTCATGCGCTATAAGGAACTCACATCCTTATCTCATCTACTTTTACCAACATAATAAATTTTAAAAGATATAAGAGGAGTCTTCCTAATTATTGGAAGGCTCAAAAGAAAAATCATCACAAATGTTTTGATCGTGGAACCATAGTCCAAACAACCTTATTCTATAATAAGATATCCATCCTCATGTTTAGAATGAATCCACACATACCAAGTGGAAATGATCCACTTGAAAGTTGTTCCCTAGAAAGGAAATACTCAAAAGGAAACACACTTTTCACATCATAGCAACATTGTTCAACAGTCACTAGAAAAAAGGTAACAAATTCTATTTTCATTATGCAGGTTACAACTTCTTATGTATCATTTTACCTTTTTCATTTTGGGTTCCTTGCCATTAGCATAGGAATCATCATGATTAATGTATCTCATTACTCCTTCCTTTCTGACTATTTATCCCACTTGGGTATGTTCTCTTATTTTATTATGTTTTTCAACCACTTATCAATAGGTAAATCATCATATTCCACATTTTCTTCATTAAACATGGATCATCTATCTTAATTTCTTTCAAACTCCATGCTTATTTTATATTAACACTTTCTTACACAGATAGGTTGGTCTGAGATTAACTCAGGTTCCACCTTATTCTTTTGTCATTCTTCTCATTTATCTTCTCATTTTATACTTTTTATAGGAGTTCTCTCTATGTTATGTGGATTTCATACCTTGATTCACTTTATAAGCATATACTTATCTGTCTTTTACTTTATTATCTTCTTGAATCACATCATCAAGAACTCCTCTTTTTCTAATTTGTATTCAGATTAGATTTCATGGTGTTGTATCTTTCTCTTATAGTTACCAAACATTTATGTTTTGATAGATAATGATGCAGTTCTCATCTTCTTTAAGGTGGGATTGAGATATTCACACCATGATTTCTTATTCGTTATGCTCTTTACATTGCCTCAAAATGACTACTTGATCAGAGTAATCAAAAATAACAATCTAAGAGTTCCATACTTACCCTTCTTCAATAATTGAATATCTGGCCAGGGCACCCAAATACTGAGATTAGGTACTATGCACCATATTTTTATGTCATATTCCTAATTTTGATATCATCCTAGTCCTAAGTCCTAGAGTCCCTATAGACTCAGTGAACCTAAAGCTCTGATACCAACCTGTGAGAACCTATTACACTAAATGAGATTACTCAAAACATAAAACACAATCAACCAATAATTAATCACATACCCAAAAATATGGGTAAATTAAAACTGATTTCAATGTCAGCACCCGCTCAAAAACATTTGAATAAGAGCCCAACATCTTTATTTTATCCATACTAGGCCAAGAATTTGACACAAATGTTCTATTGCATTAGCCACAACATATATACATAGGAGACCAATATTCATATATGCCACACAAATAAGCATTAACATGATAACCAAAGTTCTATTTGTTTGAAACACCATATACAAACTTTTCCTACCCGAACCTGAGAGTACATGGATGACTCTAGGATACACTATACATCGAATCAACTTTATCAAAGATTCATTACTATAGCTCCTCTTTTCTGCCACATGTTTGTTTTCATCACTTCTGATTACCTAAAAAAATGTGGCGAACCACAAGGGTGAGACCCATGTCCCAACAAGAGATATAACCTCCAACAACATTTATTGATTACAACATTTTTAAGTAATTAAACAATTAAGAAGTTGAATTAGATATAACAAATAAGATCAACAGTACTGATGATTAACAAAATACATAAAGGAGCAAATAATAACTATCATCATTAGCCAGACTATCATCCTTTATCTTGTTGACAATATAAGCAATTCAGTAGCATATGCAGTTCTAGCATCATGAGAAAGTCTAGTAACATAGCATAGCTAACAACATGAGCATGTCTAGTTGTTTGAACATATCAACATCATAAGAAGAGCTAACAACATAAGAACAACTACCTGGATAAGCATGATTAGTAGTATATTCATCTCTAGTTACAAAGGCATGGCTAGCATGCTAAACATAACTAACAACATGAGATATCTAGCATCATGATTATAATTAGAAGTAGTAGTATAGTTATCAATATAAGCATGGCTACCGTATGTATGCATCTACAATCTAAGCATATCCACAACATATGTATATTTACTATCTCTTAATTGCATTAAGCCCCATCTTTATGTAAAGATAACAAACAAGGGTTATCATCCAATGTGAAGCGTCATGTATAACCCTAAACAGATAGTCTATACGACTGTATTACATCTTTTATTATGCCCTGGGGAATTTGAATCGTACCATTCAAAGTCCAACCGACCCCTTTGAAGGGCTATTTGGTTTTGTACAAGATCTAGGAGTGTCGGTATCCTAAGATCTCTTCCCCTCATTCAGTACGAGTAAAAAGGCTATGACATATCACTCAAAGTTGCCACCACAACGACATATAGTCAAGCTGATAACCATTAGTCCGACCTTGGTACCGGTCATGACAGAAGAAACCAGGGTATTAAAACCCAATCACTAAGGTACAACCGCAGTTGTCCTCTAATCACATCATGTTATAATCACCAACACGTGACCGCAACTGTTCTGAATCACATCAGATGTTTGAGGCTTGACCATAGCCAACATCCACAATCTGCATTGTGGATGACAAGGATATATCCTCAACCTGCCACCCCCACATACTCAATAGTATGCAATCTGAGTTTTCCTTAAGAATACTCGTTACACCATCCAACAATTTCTGACACTGAAGATGGCCCTACGACACAAGGCGCTACATGATTAGAGTTTCACTTGATTAGTTATGTCAATTGGGTGAATTATGGCTGCATCAAACAAGTGGATATACAAACCCTAATTCACTTCTAGCAAGCATATAAATATCAAAACTTGAAAAGATAAAAAATGTATGAAACATAATTTATCATCTCATCATCACATGGTACTATTCACTTGCTATTCATGAGACTACACTAGTCATCATATTATCATTAGATATAAATCCTTTTCACAATATCACATGGTATAAACCCTTATCAACATAAGAGGATTACACCTCATTTAGGGCTCAACCATGCCCAAAGGTCATTAAGATCATCATACTATTTCGTGCAAGATCATCATTATCTTTCCATGCCTTATAACAAGTCTCAACAACATCACTTACATATAATACACCAGATCAGCAAAATCTTGCATTAATGAGCTAGGACATATTCATAAACAATCATAGAAGGGTTATATTAACATTAAGAACATTCCTTTATTACATCAACATGCAGGGAATCTAGATATGATTAACACTCATCATATTCACAATGCACATGTTCATCATAAGAAAGTATCAACCATGTGGCTATGATAACCACCAATTAACACGTTAAGGTTATGATCATGTTAAGGAGGTTATTCCACCATCATTCCATCATATAAGAATGTCAAAAACGAATACTCATCTTTATCTAATTTCATTAGATTTAGGTTCAACATGATAAATTATATCAATGTTATTAATCAGCACTCATACCCAAACCCTAACTCACGGCATCCCCATTGGATCATGTATGCATAAATTGAAGCATCACCATCACATTCCATACTATTCTCAAGTATGAACCCACACATAAATCAAGGTGGAACTGTAACATCCCTGACCTGGGTTATGTACTAACCGTAGGTGTTTTGCTTAATTAAGTGATTATATGCTTGTGTTTATCCCTTGAAATGTAATTAAGGCTTTTGAGGAACTTATATTTCATTTTCAGTTCTTTTTGAATAAGGTTGAAGCATTGTTTTGTTAATTTGGATTAAAGTGCAAATTACCCAAGTGGAGGGTGTTAACTTGCAAATTGCACATGTTAAGATATTCCTATAATGTTGAGACATCATAAGAATGTATATGATGTAGTGGCATGGATTCCACAAGCTTGAGCACCAAGATATAGCTTGTAAAGCAATCCTCGTGCTTTAAAACCCATTTTTATGTAATGTGCAATTTACCCAAAACCGATGGTGTAATATGCAAAATATCACCTCTAGAGGGTCTCTCCTGTTTCTTGGCATCAATTAGAGCAAAGAAAATGATAAGGGAGCCTCATTTTAATAGTCATAGAAGAGAGAGAATTTTTATTTTGAAATAAGCAAGATTTAAGCACAAATAGCTCTTTTATATAACTTAATGTAAGAGGGAAATATATTAATTATGGAGCCCTTCAAACAAAAGTTGGAGGATGTGGTTGAAATAGTTTGGACGAGCTTATTCCATGCTTGGGCACCAAAAAGATCATGGTAGAAGTGAAAGTTACTCACACTATTAATATATTAAGCAATATCCAATAAGGGTGGATATAAATATATCTCTCTTTAAGGTGTTTAGTTCCTTTTCCTTTAAACCTTGGATAATGGAAGAGTTTTGCATGGTCAAAGAAGGTGGCCATGTATCCAAAGAATGGAGCAAACCTTGGTGAATATGTTTTGGAGATAAAAGGAAATAACTCTCTTTTTTCCATTTTCCTTGGAAATCCATTAATATATATAAGCATCCTTTTTCCAACAACACAAAGGATCATTACCCTTAGTTCTTTTCTTCTTCACCTTGCTTTGACCGAGCAAGGAGTTGCTCTGGAGAGGAGGGAGGATGATCAAACCTGTTGGTAAGTTTGGATCATCATCTAACTCGAATTCATGGTGGAACCATAAAATAAGGTTGGATTATTAGTTTTCTTCACACGATTTCCTTTCTATCCATCTTGTTCATCCAAAAAGTGAAGAAGGAACCTTGGAAAACTACTGGAGCTCAAACCACCATTACATCTACGAATCATGGAGCTCTGGATCAGTCCTAGAGGTGGGTTTTATAACTCTAACCCTTAAGCTTTGTAAATGCACCCTTCTCTCCTAAAATCGTTGGTTATTCTTCTTCTTTAGATACTCTCTTAAATTCTTGCTATCAATTCCGTGAAGAACAACCTCTGTTCTTGGTTGGATAGAGGTAGATGAAGGTGGCATTAATTTTGATGTTTATCCAAGAAATTTACTTTAGCAAACGGTCCCCATATCTTCCTCAAACAGTTTACCAAACCGTTTGGAGCAATCGGTTTCAAATCGTTTGATTGCAAACGGTTTCAACCAAACCGTATAGAAGCAAAAGGTTCAAGACCGTTTGGAGGCGTTGACCAGGTGTTGACCGTTTGGAGGTCTGTTGAAAAACATTTAGATCAAAAATCTATATATAATCATCAACTAATTTCAATTGGTTCACCAATCAAAGGTCCATCAACCATCTAAACCCTAATCGGGTTAAGTGTTGTTTTTAAAAATTGAATAATGTTGAAGCTTGGGTTGAGTGACCCAAACGGTTTCAAACCATTTGGGGATTACCCAAATGGTCTCAAGACCGTTTGGAGATCACCCAAGACCATTTGGAGGTCTAGGGTCAAGCATGGTTGACCAATTGAAGACCCAAAGGTTCTAAGTTAATGTATAATCGATTGCTGATTTGGTGACCAGTCCTAGGATTCAAACCTTAAGTGAATGACTTGGTTATTGATGAAATAATGGGAAAACGGTCTCAAGACCGTTTGGAGGATATCCAAACGATGCCAAGACCGTTTGGGGGTCATCCAAGACCGTTTGGAGGTCTAGGGTTGACTATGGTTAAGTGGTTGAAGATCTAAAGATAACAAGTTGAAGTACAATCAATTATTGACCTAATGATCAATCCAATGAACCAAACCTTAATTGGTTGAGTTAGTTTTTGATGTTGACTTGATCAAACGGTCTCAAGACCATTTTAAGGTCATCCAAATGATCCCAAGACCATTTGGGGTCAGGTCATGACTAATTGGATGATGGGTCAATAGTTTCAAATCAATTAGATCCACATTGAATTATGTTGAAGGGTTATCGAATCCAAACCCTAATCCAATTGAATCAAGCCCTAATTGATGATCAATTGAGGTTCAATTAAGGGTCCAATCAGTTGTAGGTTGACCTAATTAACTCAATTGAATAAAGGTGATAGGTCCAATTGATGATTGAATACATATATACAACTGTTAAAGGATCCAACAATGGAAACCCTAAATCAATTTGGGATGTTGGGACCATACTTGGTCCATGCGGTTTTGTGGTGGTTTGGACCAAATGGTCTCAAGACCGTTTGGGACCAAACGATCCCAAACCGTTTAGGTTCATGCGGTTTCCAAATCGGTTGAGTGCATGCGGTTTTCAAAATCGGTTGAAGTCATGCGCTTTCAAAAGTCAAACATGACCAAACAGTCTTCACCCCTAACTTTAGCAAACGGTCTGGGAGGTCTACTTTACCAAATGGTCTCAAGGGTAGACCAAGACCGCATGAAGGTCCAAATGGTCCTAGACCGTTTGGAGGTTTAGTGTGCAAGACCGTTTGAGGTCAAAGTTAGTTAAGATCTTTTGATGGCTTAAGGCCCAAGATTGTTTGGTGAATGTTTAACCTAAACCCCATGGGTACTTAAAGTGATTAAAGGACCAAGTGGTTATTTGATTAGTGCAAGTATGATCATAGTTCATAATGTGAATAGTAAACCCTAATCTAGGGTGATGTGATGTAATGTGAATAGTAAACCCTAATCCTGGGTTATGCTTTATACCATGAAGCTCTATGATTGGATAATGAAATGAGGAATCACTATTTCTTAACTAAGTTAAGGGAATAATTAATCCTATTTGAATTGAAAAGGGAAACCCTAACCCTAGTAAGGGTATAGTAGTGCAAACCTTGAATAAGTGAAGTTATCCTTATCTTGTAAAATGCTGATGTGAAATTGATGTACCTGTTATCATCTGTGTTAATCTGCAAGTTTTATGAATATTGAATATAACCAGGTAAGAGCTATGATGCATTGTTCATTAAAAAGTATTTAATGAGCCTTGTGAGCAATAATATGCAATGTTGCCTATTGAAAGGTAACAAATGAGATTGGTAGGTTGTATGAGTCATATGAAATACCTACAATGCTACTATTATGTTTACACTATTAAATGACTTAATGGCATTGAGTTACCTGTTAAAGTGGTAACAAGTGATTTGATGATCTAAAGGTTGAACACCCATGTTCTTGAATCATAATGATGAGATGGTTAGGGATTGATATCCCAATGTTAATAAGATGTGAAATGAACTTGATTCAAATAGTACTCTTTCTTTATAGAAATGGTTTTAATGGTTTATGTTTAGAAACATGCCTGATGCTAAAAGAATGTTGTAATGTACTTAATTAATCAAGTAAAATGATATCATGTAGAGCCCTGACCATAGATCCATCATCGTCAGAATTTAGGTGATGGTGAAATAGGTTTTCCTAAGGGAACTCCTGGAGAGCATACTATTGAGTATGTGGGGGTTATGGACGTGAATATCCTTATGTCCTAATGGAGGAATTGATGCGAGATAAAAAAATTAATCTCTCAATTCTTCATTATATGTTTATGCTGGGATGATGTATCACTAATATCCCGATGATATTGTTAATTCCGAATTGATGTGAGATATAAGAAATCCCTTGATTGCAAAGAGAGTACAGCATGCCATTGTAACTCTAATAGAGAAGTTGCTAGAATACCCTAGAAAGATATTATCGTAGAGACACAAGATGTCCTGCATGTTTCTCCTCACACTGATTGAGGAAGATGAGGTCATAGAAATTCGGCTCTTCTGATGACCTATGTATGGTATCGATTTCGACTTCTTAGTGGTCGGTTGGTGTATGAGCGGTATACCTCATCTCCTCAGGGAATACGTATGTTTGTAAAATGTAATCAGCCGTGTAGCATAATTTCTTAGGTTGATCTACGAGAAATAATGATTGATGATACATTGTTTATTAAGTCCTAGATGTACAAATAATATATATGTTCTTCATATTCCTTATTAAATGAATGACTTTCTATCCAATCAAGTTATAATTGAAATGATTGCATAAAGAATAATGTTTTATTTAGTTATTCAATGATTTATCTGCTGTTGAATATTTATAATCCTACTGCTCAGAACTATTCTATTAATTGTAATAACTATGCTTCTGGCAAAGAGTTATAACTCTCACTGGGACAATTTTAAATTGTCTCACCCCCGTGGGATTCAACTTTTTAGGTAGACGCCGAGGAAGAAGAAACCCATCAGTGGGTGAGCAGCAACAACAACAAAATCAACATCAAGGACAACAATGATCCACATGTGGAGTCACTATTTGTCAGGTCTTGTGTATAGAATGTCTTATGTGTCGTCTCTGTACTCTCAGGTCCTAGGAGTCAATAGATGGTTTAATATAGATTTGAGATTTTTTTGGCGTAATGCCTCAAGATTTTTGTATACTGCTCATGTACAGTTTAACATGCCAGTTACTGTTCTGACTCTTGAGATGAAATAATACAGACATGTACTGATGAATCAGTTGTAATTAATTTACCTTGTTTCTTTATGAAAGAGTTTTACCGTTTGAGGATCTCTTCACAAAAAGTTTTAATTTTTAGTGATTTTCAGTAATTCCACTACTAATTAATCGCTTCCTCCTAGTTAATAACGTTTTGTTTGCACGGACTGCCACAAATTAGTGGTATCAGAGCCAGGTTCACTGAGTCTACAGAGACATAGGACTAGGGTTGTAGATTTGTTCTAGTGTCTTCCAGTATATCTAATAGTGTCTTCTGCTCATATAGGAGGAGAAGAGAAAACTAAATATGTCTGGATCACATGAGGAACACATTGCTGAGAGTAGTGTCGCTGCACCTAGAGAAGGTGCAAGAGACCAAGAAAGGGAAGAACCTATACCTGAACCACCCCAGTTCAATCCAGCTAACATGGGGAATCCCACCTTCCAGTCTATGTTTGGGCAGTTCATGACTGCCATGACACATATGACTGATAGGATGGCTATACCTGTACCTAGGGCACCTACCCATCCAGAAGGACAAGGATCCGGCAAGACGTTTGAACGACTACGCTGAGTTGGAGCCACATAGTATGCTGGAACAGCTGACCCAGTAGATGCTAACTTGTGTCTAACAGAGTTAGAGAAGGCCTTTAGAATCCTGAACATCCCAGAAGCTGAGAAGGTTAGACATGTTGTGTACCTTCTCAAAGGGAGTGCTGGTCACTGGTGGACCATAGAGGAAGGGAAAAGGCCAGGTGTGGAAATTGAATGGGAAGTGTTCCAACGGGAACTTGTCAACAAATACTTTCCTAAGAGCTTTCTAGATGAGAAAATCTCTCAGTTTGAGAGATTAAGACAAGGACCGATGAACATTAGTGAATACAAAGCTAAGTTCATGGAGTTGTTATGGTTCTGTACGTATATGGCAACTACAGATGAAGAAAGGATTAGGCATTTTGAGAAGGGATTAAATGCTGAGTTGACCACCCCTATATCTGTTCTGGAGAACAGGGAAAGGTTTGCTACCTTTGTGGAGTCAGTCAAGAGGATAGAGAGGTCAGTGTTAGAGAAGAGATAGACCAAAAACAAGAAGATGTACCCCCAGTTCCAAGGATCCTCATCCTAAGGTTTCAAGAAACCTGGGCTTTCTATGCCTACACCACCACCTAGATTCAGTACCCAGATGTAGTGGACATCAAATAAGGGTAGAGAACGAAGTCTACCACCAGAAGGAGCTCGTAGCTCAACATCTATGTCAGTCACAGGACCAATAGACCATAACAAGGGACTAGAAGCTGTTATATCTGTGGAAAGGTGGGACATCTGATGAAGGGTTGTAGAGCCCGAGAGGCGAGTGTGACTCAACCCCAAAGGCAGAGTTAATAAGGATCTCAAAGGAGACAGTTTGCAGGTAACACTAGAGGACGTGGAAAAGTGTCCCAAGCTGGATCATCGACACCTAGTCATCGAGCACCGAGTCAACCACAGGCAATGACGAGGTTTAACACGATGAATCCACCTGATGTAGTGATCAACCCTCGGGTTGTGGCAGGTCAGATGGAATTGTTTTATTCTGATATTGCTACATCTTGCGTTGTATCTGTTTTGATTGATCTAGGTGCTACACACTCCTTTATCACTCGAGGGTGATTCTTGACTACAATATGATGGTTAGTCATAGAGCAGATAGTTTAAAATTAGAAACTCCTTTAATGGGATCTACTATTTTGTGGGAGGTATGTTCTCCCTGCATTCTCTTCTTTTCTGAACATTGTAGTCAAGTGGATCTTATACCACTCGAGATGCACGGATTCGATATAATCCTTGGGATGGATACCTTAGAAAGGTATAAGGTTGTCTTGGATTGTGAGTCCAAGCAAGTTGTGTTCATAGATGATAGTGACACAAGGATCTTTCAAGGAGATAGAAAGATTCTTCCAACCTATCTTATGTCAGCTATGGTTGCTGAGAAGCTGATGAGGCAAGGATGTTATGCATTCTTGGCCTGTGTGGTAGATACCACCATGGAGAGTCCTAATCCTACTAAAGTTCCTGTAGTCAAGGAATTTGAAGATGTATTTCCTAAAGAACTTCCAGGTGTACCTCTTCCCTGAGAAATAGATTTTGAGATTAATCTAGTTCCAAACACACAACCGATAGCACAAACACCGTATAGGATGGCTCCTGCTGAGATGGATGAACTCAAGAAACAACTACAAGAGTTGCTTGAAAATGGTTTCATCCGACCAAGTACTTCACCCTGGGGTGCTCCTGTCCTCTTTGTTAAAAAGAAAGATGGGTCAATGTGGTTGTGCATTGACTATGGACAGTTAAATAAAGTAACCATAAAGAATAAGTATCCTCTGCCGATGATTGATGATCTCTTTGACCAGTTGCGTGGTGCAACTGTCTTCTCAAAGATAGATTTGAAGTCGGGATATCATCAGCTGCATATTAAGGAAGGTGACGTACCTAAGTCTACTTTCAGGACAAGGTATGGTCACTATGAGTTCACAGTTATGTCGTTTGGACTAACTAATGCACCAACTACATTTATGGAACTCATGAATAGAATCTTTCAACCTTTTTCTGGATCAATGTGTTGTTGTCTTCATAGATGACATCCTGATCTACAGTAGAGATGCTCAACAACATGAGTAACATCTTCGTCAGGCTCTAACTTTGCTAAGAGAGCATAAGTTATATGCTAAGTTTAGCAGGTGTGAGTTCTGGTTACCAGAAGGTTCTTTTCTTGGACATGTAATATCTGCTTCAGGTATACGTGTTGACCCTAAGGTAGAATCTATCCTGCAATGGGAGTAGCCAAAGACACCGACAGAGATTCGAAGTTTCTTAGGGTTGGCAGGCTATTACAGGAGGTTCATTAAGAACTTCAGTTCTATAGCTATACCCTTGACTAAGTTGACCAGGAGGGATGTTCCTTTTTCCTGGAGTGACAAATGTCAGCAATCTTTTCAGCTATTGAAGGAAAGGTTGACAAGTGCACATGTGCTTGTGTTACCTGAACAAGGGAAATGATATATAGTTTTCTGTGATGCCTCTAAGAATGGACTAGGATGCGTGTTGATGCGGGATAAACAAGTGATTTCTTTTGCTTCTCGACAGCTTAAGAAACACGAGGAGAATTATCCGACACACGATTTAGAACTAGCTGCTATTGTCCATGCCTTGAAAATCTGGAGACATTATCTTTATGGAGAGTCATTCCATATTTTCATAGACCATAAGAACCTAAAGTATATCTTTTCTTAGCATGATCTTAACATGAGGCAACTCCGCTGGATGGAGTTAATCAAGGACTATGATTGTACAATTGATTACCATCTAGGGAAGGCCAATGTAGTTGATGATGCTTTGAGTAGGAAATCAGCAACACCAGTCTTAGACAGAGCACAGTTGAATTCTTTGGTGTGCTCTAGGAGAGATATGCTTATATCCTTAAGGAAGGATAATGTATAGATAAAAGTATCGTTGTTATCAGGGTTGTTAGATGAAATGCACATAAAACCTACTTTGAGACAACAGATTAAGGAGGCACAACAAGTTGATGTTGTAGTTCAACAAATTAGATCAAAGTATGGTAATGAGAAACGAGATGGTTTCTATGACTCAGATGATCAGGTGGCCTATTATCGTGGTAGGATGATAGTACTAGATGTTGATAACTTGAGGAAGTTAGTCCTGGAAGAAGCTCATTCTTCAATGTATGCTATGCATCCAGGAAGCACCAAGATGTATCATACCTTGAAAGATATGTATTGGTGGCCTTGTTTGAAGAAGGACGTTGCTAAGTTTGTTATGTGGTGTCCTGTGTGTCAGCAAGTTAGAGTTGAACACCAGAAGCCCGCAGGAACAATACAGGCTTTTCCTATACCTCAATGGATGCGGGATCATGTAACCATGGATTTTGTGGTTGGTTTACCTAGAACAACCAAAGGTCATGATTCCATCTGGGTAATAGTTGATAGGTTGACAAAGACAACACATTTCTTACCTATCAAAACAACCTATTCTTTTAAGAAGCTAGCACAGTTGTATGTAGATGAGATAGTGCGGCTACATGGGGTCCCAGTTACCATTGTTTCTGACAAAGGTCCCCAGTTTACAAGTCATTTTTGGGAGCGACTTCTTAAAGCCTTAGGTACACAGTTAAGGTTTAGTACAACCTTTCATCCTCAGACTGATGGATAGTCAGAATGGACTATATAGACCTTGGAAGACTTGCTCATAGCATGTGTCCTTCAGTTTACAGGAAGTTGGGATATGTACCTAAGTTTGATAGAGTTTGCCTACAACAATAGATATCAACATAGCATTGATATGGCACGTTATGAAGCTTTGTATGGTAGACGTTGTATATGTCCCCTATGTTGGTATGAAACTGGTGAATATCAACTTTTAGGTCCCGAACTTGTGCAGCAGACCACCGAGAAGATTAAAATAATACAACAACAGTTGAAGATTGCACAGGATAGACAGAAATCTTATGATGATAAATGTCGTAGACCTTTATAATTCTAGGTTGGAGACAGAGTGTACCTCAAAGTCTCACCTTGGAAAGGAGTTCTTAGATTTGGAAGGAAAGGAAAGTTAGCTCCTAGGTTTATGGGGCCTTATCCAATCATTGAACATATTGGAAGGGTAGCTTATAAGCTAGAGTTACCACCGGAGTTGTAAAAGTTACACCCAGTGTTCCACATTTCCATGTTAAGGAAATGTCATCCTGATATATAATCAGTTCTGCAACCCATGGAAGTAGAGTTAAATGATAATATATCTTATATAGAAGGACCTGTGTTGATCCTTGAAAAGAGAATTAAAAAGCTGAAAAAGAATGACATAAGTCTTGTGAAAGTCCTCTGGAATCACCGTGGTGTTGAAGAAACCACATGGGAACTAGAGGAAGAGATGAAGAGGAAACACCCTACTCTTTTCTCTTAATAAGTTTTGTAATGATTTCGGGGACGAAATCCTTATAAGGGGTGGATAATTTGTAACATCCCTGACCTGGGTTATGTACTAACCCTAGGTGTTTTGCTTAATTAAGTGATTATATGCTTGTGTTTATCCCTTGAAATGTAATTAAGGCTTTTGAGGAACTTATATTTCATTTTCAGTTCTTTTTGAATAAGGTTGAAGCATTGTTTTGTTAATTTGGATTAAAGTGCAAATTACCCAAGTGGAGGGGTTAACTTGCAAATTGCACATGTTAAGATATTCCTCTAATGTTGATACATCATAAGAATGTATATGATGTAGTGGCATGGATTCCACAAGCTCGATCACCAAGATATAGCTTGTAAAGATCTCCTTGTGCTTTAAAACCCATTTTTGATGTAATGTGTAATTTACCCAAAACCGAGGGTTCAATATGCAAAATATCACCTATAGAGGGTCTATCATGTTTCTTGGCATGAAGTAGAGAAAAGAAAATGAGAAGGGTGCCTCATTTGAATTGTCATATAAGAGAGAGAATTTTTATTTTGAAATAAGCAAGATTTAAGCACAAATAACTCTTTTATATAACTTAATGTAAAAGGGAAATATATTAATTATTGAGCCCTTCAACCAAAAGTTGGAGGATGTGGTTGCAATAGTTTGGAAGAGCTTATTCCATGCTTGGGCACCAAAAATATCATGGTAGAAATGAAAGTTACTCACACTATTAATATATTAAGCAATATCCAATAAGGGTGGATATAAATATACCTCTCCTTAAGGTGTTTAGTTCCTTTTCCTTTAAACGTTGGATAATGGAAGAGTTTTGCATGGTCATAGAAGGTGGCCATGTATCCAAAGAATGGAGAAAACCTTGGTGGATATGTTTCGGAGGTAAAAGGAAATAACTCTCTTTTTTTCATTTTCCTTGGAAATCCATTAATATATATAAGCATCCTTTTTCCAACAACACAAAGGATAGTTTCCCTTAGTTCTTTTCTTCTTCACCTTGCTTTGACCAACCAAGGAGGAGATATGGAGCAGAGGGAGGATGGTCAAACCTGTTAGTAAGTTTGGATCATCATCTAACTTGAATTCATAGTGGAAACCATAAAACAAGGTTGGATTATTGGTTTTCTTCACACGATTTCCTTTCTAGCCATCTTGTTCATCCAAAAAGTGAAGAAGGAACCTTGGACAACTACTGGAGCTCAAACCACCATTAAAGCTACGGATCTTGGAGCTCTGTATCAGTCCTAGATGTGGGTTTTATAACTCTAACCCTTAAGCTTTGTTAATGCACCCTTATCTCCTAAAATCGTTGGTTATTCTTCTTCTTTAGATACTCTCTCAAGTTCTTGCTATCAATTCTGTGAAGAACAACCCCTGTTCTTTGTTGGACAGAGGTAGACAAAGGTGGCGTTAATTTTTATGTTCATCCAAGAAATTTACTTTAGAAAATGGTCCCCATATCTTGCTCAAACGGTTTACCAAACCGTTTGGAGCAATCGGTTTCAAACTATTTGATTGCAAACAGTTTCAACCAAACCACATAGAAGCAAATGTCCCAAGACCGTTTGGAGGCATTGACCAGGTGTTGACCATTTGGAGGTATGTTGAAAAACATTTAGATCAAAAATATATATATAATCATCAACTAATTTCAATTGGTTCACCAATCAAAGGTCCATCAACCATCTAAACCCTAATCGGGTTAAGTGTTGTTTTTAATAATTGAATAATGTTGAACCTTGGGTTAAGTGACCCAAACGGTTTCAAAACTATTTGGGGATCACCCAAACGGTCTCAAGACCGTTTGGATATCACCCAAGACCATTTGGAGGTCTAGGGTCAATCATGGTTGACTAATTGAATACCCAAAGGTTCTAAGTTAATGTATAATCGATTGCTGATTTGGTGACCAGTCCTATGATTCAAACCCTAAGTGAATGACTTGGTTATTGATGAATAATGGGCAAATGGTCTCAATACCATTTGGAGGATATCCAAACGACCCCAAGACCGTTTTGGGGTCACCCAAGACCATTTGGAGGTCTAGGGTTGACTATGGTTAAGTGGTTCAAGATCTAAAGATAACAAGTTGAAGTACAATCAATTATTGACCTAATGATAAATCCAATGAACCAAACCTTAATTGGTTGAGTTAGTTTTTGATTTTGACTTGAGAAAACGGTCTCAAGACCATTTGGAGGTCATCCAAAGGATCCGAAGACCTTTTGGGGTCAGGTCATGACTAATTGGCTGATGGGTCAATAGTTTCAAATCAATTAGACCCACATTGAATTATGTTGAAGGGTTATCGAATCCAAACCCTAATCCAATTGAATCAAGCCCTAATTGTTGATCAATTGAGGTTCAATTAATGGTCAAATTAGTTGTAGGTTTGCCTAATTAACTCAATTGAATAAAGGTGATAGGTCCAATTGATGATTGAATACATATATACAACTGTTAAAGGATCCAACAATGGAAACCGTAAATCAATTTGGGATGTTGGGACCATACTTGGTCCATGCAGTTTTCTGGTGGTTTGGACCAAATGGTCTCAAGACCGTTTGAGTCCAAACAGTCTCCAGATGGTTTGGGACAAAACGGTCTCAAGACCGTTTGGAACCAAACGATCCCAAACCGTTTATGTTCATGCGGTTTCCAAATCGGTTGAGTGCATGCGGTTTTCAAAACCGGTTGAAGTCATGCGGTTTCAAAAGTCAAACTTGACCAAACGGTCTTCACCCCTAACTTTAGCAAACGGTCTTGGAGGTCTACTTTACCAAATGGTCTCATGGGAAGACCAAGACCACATGAAGGTCCAGACGGTCTAGGACCGTTTGGAGGTTTAGTGTGCAAGACCGTTTGAGGTCAAAGTTAGTTAAGATCGTTTGGTGGCTTAAGGCCCAAGATTGTTTGGTGGATGTTTAACCTAAACCCCATGGGTACTTAAAGTGACTAAAGGACCAAGTTATTAGTTTATTAGTGCATGTTATAATCAATGGTGATTATAATAAAGGTATCCTTGATGGGATAGAGTGATTAGTACTCTTTGAATGAGTAAGCTTTAATGATCACAATAGTAATGACATAGCTCATGGTGTCAATGTTGAGTTGAATTAACCTAATCAAGGGTGATGAAAGCATCAACTTATATAAGGGATGAGAGAGAAAAGACTTCTTATATGAATGTTAATCAAGTAATGGACTCTCAATATGAATGAATGCCTAATTAGGGTATGATCCATGTTAGTGAGATCATGAAACCCTAATTATGATGGTTAATGAATCCTAACCCTAATTTGAGGATAGTAATGGAAGAATCCCTAATACATGATGAAGGTATGATCATAATTCATAATGTGAATAGTAAACCCTAATCTAGGGTGATGTGATGTAATGTGAATAGTAAACCCTAATCCTGGATTATGCTTTATACCATGAAGCTCTATGATTGGATAATGAAATGAGGAATCACTATTTCTTAACTAAGTTAAGGGAATAATTAATCCTACTTGAATTGAAAAGGGAAACCCTAACCCTAGTAAGGGTATAGTAGTGCAAGCCTTGAATAAGTGAAGTTATCCTTATCTTGTAAAGTGCTGATGTGAAATTGATGTACATGTTATCATCTGTGCTAATCTGCAGGTTTTATGAAATATTGAATATAGCCAGGTAAGAGCTATGATGCATTGTTCATTAAAAAGTATTTAATGAGACTTGTGAGCAATAATATGCAATGTTTCCTATTGAAAGGTAACAAATGAGATGGGCAGGTTGTATGAGTCATATGAAATACCTGCAATGGTACTATTATGTTTACACTATTAAATGACTTAATGGCATTGAGTTACCTGTAAAAGTGGTAACAAGTGATTTGATGATCTAAGGGTTGAACACCCATGTTCTTGAATCATAATGATGAGATGGTTAGGGATTGATATGTCAATGTTAACAAGATGTGAAATGAACTTGATTCAAATAGTACTCTTTCTTTATAGCAATGGTTTTAATGATTTATGTTTAAAAACATGTCTGATGCTAAAAGAATGCTATAATGTACTTAATTAATCAAGTAAAATGATATCATGTAGAGCCCTGACCATAGATCCAACATCGTCAGTATTTAGGTGATGGTGAAACAGGTTTTACTAAGGGAACTCATGGAGAGCATACTATTGAGTATGTGGGGGTTATGGACGTGAATATCCTTACGTCCTAATGGAGGAATAGATGCAAGATAAACATTTAATCTCTTAATCCTTCATTATATGTTTTTGCCGGGATGATGTATCACTAATCTCCGGATGATATTATTAATGTCGAATCCATGTGAGATACAAGAAATCCCTCGATTGCGAAGAGAGTACAGCATGCCACTATAACTCTAATAGCGCAGTTGCTAGAATACCCTGGAAAGCTATTATCGCAGAGACATAAGATGTCCTGCATGTTTCTCCTCACACTGACTGAGGAAGATGAGGTCATAGAAATTGAACTCTTCCGATGACCTATGTATGGTACTGATTTCGACTTCGTATTGGTCGGTTGGTATACCTCATCTCCTCAGGGCATAAGTATGTTTGTAAAATGTAATCAGCCATGTAGCATAATTGCTTAGGTTGATCTACGAGAAACAATGATTGATGATACATTGTTTATTAAGTCCTAGATGGACAAATATTATATATGTTCTTCATATTCCTTATTAAATGAATGACTTGCTATCCAATCAAGTTATAATTGAAATGATTGCATAAAGAATAATGTTTTATTTAGTTATTCAATGATTTACCTTCTATTGCATATTTATAATCCTATTGCTCAGAACTATTCTATTAATTGTCATAACTATGCTTCTGGCGAAGAGTTATAAGTCTCACTGGGATAATTTTAAATTGTCTCACCCCCATAGGATTCAACTTCTTAGGTAGACGCCGAGGAAGAAGACACCCATCAGTGGGTGAGTAGCAACAGCAGCAGCAACAACATCAAGGACAACAGTGATCCACAGGTGGATTCACTGTCTGTTAGGTCTTGTGTATAGAATGTCCTATGTGTCGTCTCTATACTTTCAGGTCCTAGGAGTCAGTAGATGGTTTAATATAGATATGAGATTTTTTGGCGTAATGCCTCAAGATTTTTGTATACTGCTCATGTACAGTTTAATAGGGCAGTTATTGTTATGACTCTCAAGATGAGATAACACAAAGATGTACTGATGAATCAGTTGTAATTAACTTACCTTGTTTCTTTATGAAAGAGTTTTACCGTTTGAGGATCTCTTCACAAAAAGTTTTATTTTTTAGTGATTTTTAGTAATTTTTCTGCTAATTAATCGCTTCTGCCTAGTTAATAACGTTTTGTTCGAACGGACTGCCACAGTAACCATCAAGTTATAGCATACTAGGGTTTCAACAATAATAGAGTACTGCATGACTGTATTAGTCATTCAAGGACTATTCGTACCCAATTACCATCATTTAGTTATATTAAAGCTAGGTATAAAACGCTATACCTAATTCGGGTTACATATCAACACAATATGGTTATCATCCCTTATATTCATATGAGTGAATAGGTAATACTAACTTATTAAGGGTAACCCTCTATTTATTCCATCATCATTCAACCCATATCACCATACCACAATGTCACCCAAAACCATTGGATGTTTAAAAGGTGAAACTATTGGTTGTTTACATAAGTAAACACCTTGGATAAACCACCTACGAAGTCCTTTATTTGTGCTCTAGAAAGAGTCACCATCTAACCCTAGACATCCCTTGATATTTGATACAAAAAGTTCCATTGAGAGTAGGTTAAAACCCACAATCGACTATTCAGTTAAAACAAGCCATCCATTGTCAACAATTAAATTCCTTAAGTTGATCATATAAAGGAAACCATCTAAATCACATTATTAGTACCAAAATATTACATTAGCCATCATTCCACCTTAATGGAGGAATAAATAGTAGATCTCGACCATTGGGTCAAGTTCACATGTTAAAATCATCAATTACAGTATAGGTCTGACCATTGCATCAAGTGACCTAAGAAACCATTGACCGAAGGCTTAATTGATGCTAAAACTACAACGATTGACTCACCATAGGTTTTGAGACCTGATCCACCATCATTAGTGACCATTAAGTCACCATAGGTTGTTATATCAACACTAATTCATTAACTAACATCAAATATTAAGCTAATGTCAACATTGATTGATAACATCAGTAGGGTACTTAATGGTTGATCATTAAACTTCTAATTGATCCAAAACCTGACCTAAGGAGGTGAACATAGGTTTTCGCCATTATTTGACACCCTTGATCACGACCATCAGTTGTTATGAATACAACACCATAGGGTTGTTGCAATGGTACCATCATCAGGTGATGGTTTATAGAAGAAATCAGCTTTAAACCCTAAAACTGACCATTGTTTGATATGTGGTTAGCGCCATAGGTTGTCAAACCAACCTGATCCAAGTCATATTGTACCTTAGGAATAATTTACACATGATCACAGGTTCATATATAACTGAAATCAGAACAGGAAACATTATAAAAATCAAAATCCAAGTCAAGCATAGCTTTTTAGTGCATGGATCATCATTTTCAAGCAAGAACGTGATCTAGAAAGCTTATGGTAAGAAATAAACATGGAGAAAGTTATAAAACTTGCCTCTAATGAGAATATGAAACCCCAAACAGAAGAAATCTCGAGCATGTAGGGTAGAAAATCCAAGAATAAGCTATGAATTCGTCCATCTAGCACATTTCTTCATCAAATGAGCAAACCCTAAGTAGAAGGAGCAAGAAAGGTAGGGTTTTGGAGCTTTAGAGCAATTTCTACCATGGAAAAGTAAGGTTACAATCTGGAGAAATATAGGAGGAAGGATAAAAAAGAAATAGATGGAGGAAAGAAGGTCAAAACTTACACTTTTAGGTCAAGATCACTAGGAAGAAGCTTTTTAGACCCAAAAAGGAAATCAATTGCAACCCTAGAATTGTTTCCAAGAAGATCCCCACTTTCGTCTTCCTTGAGCACCAAAATTCGCATATGAACTGAGGGAGAATGAAGATGGGAGAAGGAGGGAAGTGATGGAGAGGAAATGGCTCATTTTGGTGCTTGTAGATAAGTTGAAACTCTAGTATATATCCAAGTGTCCATGGCTTTAAATTATTAAGAATATATAAGAGCACACACAAGAAGCTCTCCCACCATCCCTATAGACCTGATTAGATTTCCTTTGTCGAAATTCCCAGCCAATCACATAATTCCTTAGTTGATAGCTACTAAAGGTAGCTCATCCATGAAGGGGAAAACCCTAAAATACCCTTGGAGCAAACACCTTCAAACCAAGGTTTAATTAGATGCCCCATGGATAAAAAAGATCAAGAATGATGATAGAATATCCAAGGAACATAATTCAAGTGATAAATTGCAAAGAAAACCTCTCAATTGGGTAAATTGCAGAAAAGTCCTAAATGTGCATAAAATTACATAACTTGCTCAAACAATGTCCAAATTGGACCAAATTTGAAACTTAAGCTTGTATAATGATTTAAAAGTATATGTCAAGGTTATATTAGGTTTATAAGAATTCAATTATGATAATTAATCTTGTTCAACTCATTAAGCAAGTTTAGGGGCCTTACACTGATGATGATGGATCTATGGCCAGGGCAAACTACATGAAAGTTCATATGTATTTAGTTAATGAATTTTAAGTGGATTTTTGGGGCAACCAAGTTGTATTAAACAACCATATATAAAACATAAACAACATTAACTTCCATAATCTTGTGTCACACTGTTACTGTTATTCTCAATGCCCTCAACAATCATCATATTGCCATGGAATATCAGTCCCTCAATTCATCACATAATGCTACTGCCTCTCAAGGCTTCATCATCATATATCATCATGGGATAACAATCCCTCATATCTCAACTAGAGGACAACGCCTCAATTAGGCACTCAGCCTTTATCAGGTCACCAGACCTTTCACATCATACTAGTGATACATGTTATCTCATCAATATGGAACATTACCATTTCTCATATATTTCACATATACCAGGTGCCAACCAAGACACATATTCCCATAAGCATCATATCCCTTTCCTGGCTATGTATTTCAATTATTAACACCTACATGGTTAGATTGCACATTAATAGAGATAACTTAATCACCAACAACATAACATGATTATCACATCATTAGGATTTGGAACATCATACATTATCATGAACACATGGAGCATAAAATCTTAAATGGTATATTAAATAATACACATTACTATCACCTTACCAAGGGTATCCCACCATACCCTACTTCCCACGTCACCATGAGTATCATCCCTAAGAATTCATCTCTTAAGGATTATACAACCATGATCTATCATCAAAGGTTCACCTATCATCAACCATAGGTAACCACCATACTAAGGTTTACCACCTATTCATCATACCTCATCATCATGACCAAAGATATGGCCCAAGATAACAAGATAAGCATAATAACATCTAGGGCTCAAGATAACACATAGGGTTATCGAGCTACGGTACCACTTTCACTAAAGGTGTCACCTACTCTCACCAAAAGCAGGAAGCGACCAAACAAACCCTCACTAAAAGTCAGTATCAGCTACAAAGCTTCAACACCACAACCCAAGGCAATATCAGACAAGATTCATATCGGGTAAGACCTGCAAGCTCCACCTATGCCTGGTATGGGGCAAATAATGTCATGCAAAGAAGCCACCCAGGTTATATCGTTCAAACACACCTCAGCCCATCCTGGCCAAGGGCCCATCTACTAGGTTATTGCACAACTCATGTTTCTAACACATCTCACTTAATATCGGGTTAGGCAAGCTTGCAACCATGTCGGCCAAGAACCACATAACCTTATAGTAACTAAGGTATCCTCCAGGTCAACCCCAACATAGTCAACTCCCTTTTTCCATGTCCATAATCGTTATTATGCATACTATCTAAGACAATAAACTTCAAACCCTATACTACATATTTACATAAGGATGAGTATGGATCTCATATTTAATACCATACCATCAAAGCTCTCAACATGTGTCGTCCTAGAAATCATATCACCCAAGCTCAGAGATATAACAACCTATACCTCCCTATGTGTCGGGTAACCAAGCATGTACCGGGAAAAGGCATCATAACTTCATATAGGGTATCAGACAAACAATCAACCCTTGTGTCACCCAAGCTATCATGTACACAACCTACTTATATCGAGTTAGCATCATATCATAACTTCATATAGGTTTGTCTGGATATTATCATCGTTTTATTTTTAATTTCTCCAAAGTGGAACTTCCTCTCACTAATCTTACTCAGAAGGATGAGCATTTCATCTGGTCAACTACTTGTGACTCTATCTTCCAAGAGCTCAAGCAAATGTTGATGTCAGCACCTATCCTTGTCCTACCATCTGACAATGAAGGATTTGTGATATTGACCGATGCTTATCGACATGGACTAGGGTGTGTCCTACAGCAGAACAGGAAATTAGTGGCCTTCACTTCCAGATAGATGAAACCCAATGAGTTGAATTACCCTACGCATGATTTGGAGTTGGCCTCTATCATCCATGCTCTCAAAATCTGGAGGCACTACTTGTACGGGGAAACATTTGATATCTTCATCGACCATAAAAGCCTCAAGTACATACTGATGCAAAAGGATCTGAACCTGCGACAATGATGGTGGATCGAGTACCTGAAGGACTATGACTTCACCATTGGCTACCATCCAGGCAAGGCCAATGTGGTTGCAGATGGTCTTAGCAGGAAAAGAGCCATTTGTGCATCCCTGTCTGTACCCGAATGGAGGAACATGGAGGACCTAGCAAGCTGGAGACCACAATTCCTAGCTGATCATATGCATGTCAATAACATATCTATCACTTCCAACCTGCATTCTAAACTTCTAGAGGCACAAAAAGCTAGTCCCGAGCTTGCAGAGCTCTCCTCTCTCCTGGCTAAACCTCATACACACCTGTCTATGGGTCTTGATGGTGGTCTTCGATACAAGAACCGTATGTGGGTCCCTGAGTAGTCAGCTGTAAAGACAACAATTCTTAGTGAGGCACATGGGTCCAAGTACATAGTTCACCCCGACACGACAAAGATGTACAAAGATCTACAACGTTAGTTCTGGTGGAGAGGCATGAAGCATTACATTGCAGATTTCGTGTCCAGATGCCTGACATGCCAGATGATCAAGGCTGAGCATCAAAGACCAGGTGGTCTACTGCAACCCCTCGAGATCCCAGAATGGAAATGGGAACATATCACTATGGACTTCATAGTAGGATTACCCAGGACCAGGAAGGGGTACGACACTACATGGGTCATCGTGGATCGTCTCACCAAGTCAGCTCATTTTCTACCTGTGAAGACTACTGTGAAAGTTTCTGAGTTGGCTGACCTTTATATACGGGAGATCATACGTATGCATGGAGTTCCAACATCCATTGTCTCAGACCGGGACCCAAAGTTCACTTCCAAGCTATGGAAACAAGTTCAAGAAGAATTGGGCACCAAGTTAAACTTCAATACAGCTTATCATCCGCAGACAGATGGATAGTCAGAACGAACAATGTAGATTCTGGAGGATCTTCTATGAGCTTGTGTGCTTGACTGGGAAGGCTCGTGGGACCATTACCTACCTTTAGCTGAGTTCTCCTATAATAATAGCTATCAGGCGAGTATTGGGATGCCACTATATGAAGCTCTCTATGGATGACCGTGCAGATCTTCATTACATAGGGATGACATCGAAGAACACACCTTGATGAAATATGATGAGATGCAGCTATATGCAGATAAAGTTGCACTGATCAGGCAAAGAATGAAGCGAGCACAGGATAGGTAGAAATCATATGCAGATGCTCACCGATAGGAACGTCAGTTCAAGGAAGGTGATCATGTCTTTTTGAAGATCGGACCTATTCAAGCTTTGGCCAAGAATAAGGGAAAGCTCAGTCCTAGTTATGTGGGACCCTTCGAGGTCCTTGAAAGGGTTGGAGAATGTGCCTATCGTCTTGCTTTGCCACCTCAGTAAAGTGCCATGCATAATGTCTTTCATGTATCTAATCTGAAGCCTTATGTCAAAGACCCCAGTCACATTCTGAATCATGAGCCTCTTTAGCTGAAAGATGATTTGTCTTATGATGAGACACCAGTCAAAATCCTTGATTTTAGGACAAAGGATCTTCTTAGTAATCGACATATAGATATGGAGAAAGTTATCTGGAGCCACCATGATCAAACTGATGCTACATGGGAGCTCAAGTCTAAAATCGAGCGGAAATATCCACATCTCTTTCAGGCCGCTTGAATTTTGAGGACAAAATTCTTAAAAGGAGGGGAGAATGTGACAAAGTGAGTTTTTATAATATTTTATCTCTCCTAAAAGTTTTCTTATCAAAATTGTTTCCCAAAATACCCACATACACTTTCTTCACTCAATTGAACAAAGATGTGTCACATATTGTAAAAATGTGCAAACCCTAGTATGCTATGATGATAATATATATGCGTTAATGTATTTAGTATATGAACATATCAAAAAGTCGATTTTGGATCTCAAATTTATACCATAGTCACCTGTTAATATCTTTAAGATACTCCAAAATTTTGCTACAATTGGGTCAACCGATTGGGAGATATGACCAATTGAAATTGGTACATATTCCACTCATTTTTGGATCTAGGACCTTAAATATCAATTAAATGGATAGATTAATATGCCACACAGCCCATTAAGATGCCTGGGCGTGGACCACTTAGCTGGTCTTCAACGCCAGCCGTCTGATTTCAGGCCTCGGCTTCCCGCCCTGATCCAAGGGCAGAGGACCCATCTTCTACTTCCCACAAAGAGCGAGGGAAGACATGTAAACTGAGCCTCGTTCGCAGGCGACACCTCAACCCTCCCATGGAATATCTTCAGAATAGAACTCTCCCCCTCAGTGAGACGAGTTCAACGAGCCCACACTCGACTTCCATCATCCAAGAAATAGGGAGAACAAACTCCTGATCCCTCACCCTTTCTCCTGGCAGTGGCAGTACACTTTAGGGCTTCATTTCCCTCATCCTAAAACGCCTATATAAGGCCTCCAACATCTCCGCCATACCTCCTTTCCTCACTTCACACCCACAATTTCGAGCACAGATACCTCGAGTAGCTATCCCCATTTCACCTTCTCCAACCTCCAACGCCCTCACCACCCCATTACCTCTGTTCTCCATCCACCAATTCCTCATTACCAACACCTTCCCCATTCAACTGTCGAGCTTCCCATCTAGGACACGCTCCCCCAGAATACCCCTTCATCCCTGACCTCCACCTCGCCGGTGACCTCACCCTCACTATGGCAGTGTTGAGTTCTAGGGGGAGTCGCAAATCAGAAACATCACTCCTCTGATCAAGGAAGCCTCACGGAGGTGAAGGCACCTTCATCCAGTCTCCAACACCACCCAAGAGTGAGTTGAGCCTCGTCAGAGTACCTACCTGCTGCTCGAGCAAGCAGCAGTGGAGGAAGAGGAGGTGCCAACTTAAATCCTTTTGGACCTATCAGATAACGCCACATCCGAAACCCAGGATCGACCTTGCTAAGCTTTGGATCAATCTGAGCCATTGATCCAGTCGGATCCGGCCATTGATCTAGGTAAAATTCTCTTTTCCTTTTTCTTTTACTCAAGAAAATAGCTTAACTTAGAAAATTTATAGTAAATGCTACGAATATCAGAATATATCAAACCTATATACTATTTTGATCAAAAAAATATTCTCTATCAAAATAAAATGATATCAGGACCTAGGTCCATCTCCTATTTTAAAAATAGTTGCCTAAAGCCTTAATGACCTCCTTAATTATAATTAATTATTGATAATAGTTTTCCTTGATGATGTCTGACCTTCCAAAATGTTTTTAACCTTAGATGTAACCCTGTTTCCAATATAACTCTAAAAACTAATTTAAGTAGATAAATGATGAAATGTTAGAAGAAACCCTAAATCAAATTTTCTCTCTCTACATGTAATTGGATATACATCTTTTTATCTAATCTAGTATTATTAAATGATGTTTAGTGATCATGAATGGTCCTGAACTCTTATTCAAACCCTGATCTTATGGAACCATTAATATCTTAAGGGTTGTTTCCTTTTTATCCAACTATCCTAGAAACCCTAATTTATGAAAATCTTGTTTTTGAGTAATTCAATATTATCTTTTAAGAAAAATAATTAATGATGGATTAGACCTGATACTATCTTTAAACTCAATTAAAATATGGGAAATCCCTGATCTGAATTAGATAACATAAAAGGAATAATAACTAAGGACATATCTTAGTCTTGGCCACATGGAACAATAGTAATGTTGTACCCTTGCTTTCCTTACAGGGTGACTAAATTCTTGATTGATTCTAAATCTTTGGATATCTGATCTAATCAAGCAAGTACGTGGTCTTATAAGTATAAGACTAGATTTCTGGTTGCCTATGATATGTAATACATTGAATGCTCGTATTTGAATATGATTGCTTAGTTGACTATGTTATACTTCCCCAAACCTAATGGAACATAAACGGTTAAGATGGGTTGTAGCTACTAGAGCACATAGCCTAGTGTGGATGGATGTTGCCTAACATGGATGTATGATTCCTTGGCCCATGTTAGATGTATGATGATATTCTATTGCCCACACTAGATGTAAGGCAAGTGCAATAGGTGTAGTACAACCACATGAAAATGAATTTAATAAAAGGGTGTTTACTTGATTTTCACCCTAAGAAATTGTTTTATATCTCTTTCCTTCTTTTTAAAATATTTTTTTCCTTTATGCAACCTTATTAGTATAACCTTTACCACGTACCAACTTTGTTGATGGTTTTGTTTCTCGTATTTTCTAGGTACAAGGAATAATTGACAACAAAGTGAAATGTATTCTCAAATTACCTGAAGGCACAAATAATAAGCATGGAGGATGTATTAGATAGATCTTTTCCTCTTATCTCATTTCCTGTTAGATGTTAGTTTATTTCTTTTCCTAGTTGATGTTGAGGATGATTGAGATCCTATGTAATAAAGTTATCTTTCTCTAGAACAATATTTCCTCTCCATATGTAATGACTTTATTTTATCTATATGAATGAATGTTCGTGTGGCATTATATGATGATGTGGTCTTGATCTTGGTTAAATATCTATTTTTAGTTGACTACCTTAATCTCTTATATTTTCCTTTTTGACATCTATAGATATGAGTGCACACATATCTGTGAATGTCACTATGGAAAGTATATAGAAATTGGGGTCGTCACAATTTCCAAGATAGATCGATGAAAATCGACACCTATGTCGATGATACCGACATGATATGAACTTCCAAAAGGGAATTCCATGAATCTCGATGCTCCTGAGAAAGAGCTCGGTGCTACCGAGTAGCTGTATAGTGATATCAAAGAAAGGATTTAGTGATACCGACTCACCATCTAGAGAGAATCAGTGATCATGATTAAATGCTTTGGTTCCACCGACACCCTAGTCGGTGATACTAACTTTAGAACTCATATGAAGTCAAAACTTGTAGAAAGCAATTTGGTGCTATTGACATGCTTGTTGGTAGTACTGAAACTATTCAAGGGTTTTGAGTGAACTGACAACTTGGTGCCATCGACATCGTGTTGGTTGTATTAACTTTTCACAAGCAGTGGAGATTTAAAATTACAACAGATACAACAACTACAACTTAATGATGGTCAAAGCCCAACTTATGACATGATGTGGGGTTTCATAAATTGGGGAGAGCATGTTCTATCTCATTACAATAGAGAACACATCTGATAGAGGAGGATATAAATTACATAGACATGAACTGGATGCTCCAGATGTTGGTATGTATGCCCTGAGAGCCAATCATGGGATGATTGGTGGGATACATTAAGATTGATTTGATAAACATCAAAGGCAAGCTTCCAATTCTTTCTGGTTCAGTCATATGAGATAGTGATAGAACAGATTGAATGTCAAGAGAATGACAATACTCAATGACGTATGCCTTCAGGTTCATGACCTGAACGATGAGATCATACGGATGCTAAGAGTTTGTACATTCTTGTTATGTCCCTAGTCAGATGTCATTGTGGAAGGTAGATATACAACAATGACACACAGGACTAGATCGTGGTATTGGTTGATGACAGAATCTCATTAGTCATGATATAGAGATATCAAACCAAACACATAGGTACTTGTTAGAGAACAAGGTACCAGACAGACCCACCGTGAGTTTGACACATGGAACCATGACATGGTAGTCACAGTCAGTACTCACAGTGATGGTGGTGAGTGTGATTCTTTGACCTGAAATCACTACACTCAACACATGTCGTTGGGCACACTTTGACATCATCAAACACAGTCCTGAAACATGGGTTGTTATAAAGGTGATGATTGGGTGGCTTTGACACATGGGGCTTTTGAGGGGTGAGTGATAGATATGGGATTTGTCCCTCCTAAGGGAGTTTGATATCCAAGGCCACTTGATGAGTGGGATTGAGATAGACGTGCACACGCATGTGTGAATCAGTATGTGATATTGATGTCATACATATCTCGTTCAATCTACTCTGAGATCAAGAAAGTGAATTTATGTTGACAGGTTGACTGTTCCATGCCTTGAGTTCATTCGGGATATCAGTGACAAAGGAATTATACATTCACTGTAACACCATTCACGGATTGTAGGATGAAAGTTGTTCTCGAGCTTTCTACGTTCACTTGGGTAGCATTGATGTGTGACTAGGCACCGCTCTTTGCTTGTGAAGTCATAAATGTTATGGACTTTCACTGCCAATGTGAAATGGACCTGTAGGGTCACACACATAGGATTTAACCTGGAAGAGGAGTTTTGTCCACAAGCAATGTTTAGATTGATTACTAAAGTAGTTTAGTAGTTCAATTAAACACACAATTGATTGATAGCTCAATATCATAATGCTCAAGGTGTAGAACATGTTGATTGGAGTATCAGATTGATTGAAATCACAATTGACTGATTCTGCACAACCTGCACTCCCAACCGATCGGCTCAAGTGTTGAACCGGTCGGCTGAGGTTGCTGAACATGTCGGCTCAAGTGTTGAGTCGATCGGCTCATGGTTAGAGTGAAATGATCGGTTCAAGTGTTGAAACGATTGGTTCAACTGGTGCAACCGAGCAAGTTGGGAAATTCAGGTCGGTGAGAATTTTCCTTGCGTTTCACTTGCCCAATTTGATTGGAACAAGGATTGGTATTCGATACCAATTAGAAACAAAAGAAGGAAAGTCAATCGGGAACTGATCAGGACCACAAACCGACCGGTTCAGAAGTGAACCCATCGACTCATGGGTCCCAACCGATCGGTTGGTGCTCCAACCGACCGGTTCAGGTCCCCAACCGACCGGTTCACTTGTGAACTGATCGGTCCAGGTTGCGAGTTGGTTGCTTTTTGTGGAAAATCTTGAACCCTTCTACTCCTGCTTTTAGTCCCGCATTGCCCGGGATGGAGAACCCTGTCCCATGACCCTCCTATATATATAGGGGTATTGGGGGCTTCTCAAAGGACAACTCAGTGCAACCAGTTGCTCTGCAAAGTTGTTGTTCTCTCTGGTTTTGGTAACCAAGAGAGAGCCCGAGCAAGTGCTTCCCACAAAGGGAGGTGCAGCAAGGGAAGGACAACTACAGTTGCAACTGGAGGTAGGAGAGTGTTTGGCGACTAGTACGTCAACAGGAGGGTGTGACTCCTTCCACTTCCTTGTGGGACAAGGAGTGTGGAGTTCCAGGTGGTCCGTGTGGACTACTTCAGAGGCGGGAGGTCACTGCCGATCAGGAGGACAACTGTCAACCCGACAGTCCGGTGAGAGGAGGAGTCGTCAGTCCCGGTGCGACCAGGAGCTGCACAGACACTGTCCAAGACCGGAGTTTAAGACCGCGCAAGGCGCGAGGTATTGTCGCCGAGCAAGCCTCGGGACAAGGTATGATTCCACAAACCATCCTTTCCTATTATATAGACGTTGACGCGTTTCCTCGTGCTGGGTTTGGGGGAGAAAATGTTTTTGGTTTCCGCTGCCTTCTTTGCCTCCCCTAAATCCTAACAGTGGTATCAGAGCCACGTCAACTGCTCTATATTTTAGGAATATCGATATGATCGATTTTGGTTTGTCGCCTTTATTTATTGCATACGATGCGAATAATATTTTCTTTATGCATGTCCAATCCTAAATCCACAAATCCCAATTTACATATATGATATGTATTATTAATGCACTCGATACATGTCGCCCTTAAATGAGTTTTGTGGTGGATGTATAGCGTGGTTATGGCCAATAAACCCTATCTGTGTATGGTTGTATGTGGTTGCTTGCATCTCGGTCTGCACACCGATCTTCCTTCTCCTATTCCTGATGTAACTCGAAATAATTCGAGATTCTTTCCTACCTTTGCTTCCCCCGAATGTAACTCAGCGTTTCCTTTTTAAGCAATGTAATATTAGGATAGATTTTATTTCCTGTTATGTCAAAGAACGGAGGACATCAAGACGACAACCCAGACGATCGGTTCAAGGCGTGAACCGATCGGTTGACATTCCAGACGATCAGTTCAAGGAGTGAACCGATCGGTTGATGACCAGTTCGAGGAGCGAGACGAGCGGGTGGCGTACATGATGAGATGCACGACGTCCAGGCGAACTGATCGGTTGGAGGAGCCAATCGATCGACTGGTGGCACCTAGACGACCTGCTGGAGAGTACAGATCATTCATGTGATGAGTTGATCAACTCAGATGGCAAGGCACAGATGTTCATCTTGTACAGGTTGCATGTGATGTTGACCTAGATGACCGTGATTCCTCTTGGTTCGAGGAATCACATTAGGATGGCCATAATCATCGCTTTTATCGTTTGTGCATGTTTTCTGTGGGATATAGCATGTATATGATACGTACTATGTATTGTGGTGATTGGATATGTATATGTATATAAAAACCAAATCCCTCATTAAAATATTAAGTTTTAGATGCCTTCCAAATGTGACACACGTGAAAAGCTTGATCGACCAAGTGTGGGCACGCCCAAGCGTGGTGCACCGTCTATCTCGTGGAAGCATGAAGGATGAATGTGTGGGTCTACCCAAGCAGGGTGCATATTCATCGTGTTTGCTTTGGGTCAGACTTAACAAGGTGACCTAGATAGGATCTAGCACCTTGAGGCATGGAGATGATCATGGCAAGGAGTTGCATATGACATCTTATCAAGAGTTGCATATGATGCAATTGGCAAAAGTTGCCTACCTGAGAGATCTAAGTTGTGGGCGATCAGCCCAAGCTGACTCATGACTTAGAGGATTTCGAGATCTTGCCCACTAGAAGGTTGTACACTGCAATCTTCCGAATTGATGGTGAGGGCTATCAATTTGAACTAAAATAGTGGGAGCGATAATTAATTAAAGGCCTAATTATATCATCAAACTTTCAAATCAATCAAATAAGTCAAAAATGAGTTTTGGACTAAAATTGCATATTTTCCTTTTGTAGTTCAAATGGCAACAAACAACAACAACTTTTCTTTGCGATCGGTCCTTTACAAGGACAAGCTAAATGGGACAAAGTTCCACGACTGGTATCAGACATTGAGAATTGTTCTCACTCAAGAGCGTAAGCTCTATGTCCTAGATACTCCAATTCCAGAGGAACCCGCTCCTAATGCACCAAGGGCAGAAAGGGATGCTTACAAGAAGCATACTGATGATGCCATTGATGCTAAGTGCTTGATGCTATGTTCAATAAACCATGAGTTGCAGAGACAACATGAGAACATGGGTGTCATAGAGATGATTCAGCATCCCAGGAACATGTATGAAGATCAGGCACGACAACAGAGATACAATGTTTCTAGGGCGTTGCTCAAGTGCATCATGACAGAAGGAGATCCAGTTGGTCCTCACACACTCAAGATGATTGGGTATGTGGAGAACCTGCAAAGACTGGGATTTACACTGAGCCAAGAGTTGGCTACTGACGTGATACTACAATCGTTGCCAGAATCTTACAGTCAGTTTGTGATGAACTACAACATGAACAACTTTGATAGGCCACTGTCAGAGTTGTTGGGCATGTTGAGGACAGCCGAGATATAGATGAAGAAGGACAAGTCCAAGTCTTTGATGGTGATCACGGGCAAGAAAGGCAAGTCCAAGCGCAAGGGCAAGGGCAAAGCTAAGAAAGGTTTTGATGCTAGCCAGGAGCCCAAGACGACTTCAGCTCTCAAGGCCAAGGGAGGCGTGACCAAGAAAGGAAATTGCCACCACTGTCAAAAGCCAGGACATTGGAAAAGGAATTGTCATCTCTATCTCGAAGAACAAAAGAAGATGGAGGCGACTGAAGCCTCTACTTAAAGGTGTCATGAAAGTAAACTTGTAACACATTTGAGGTATATGATACCAAGATGTAAAGTGTAAAGCACTCATAATTGGGGCAAGTGTTGCCACCATAGATAGAGTACTTTAGTTTATTTTCAGCCTACAAGGCATGTAATACAGTTATGAACTGCTATTTCATATATTGCCAAAAGATAGAAACACTTTATTTTGCATATTGTATGACAATGATGGCAATTAATAAAGTTGAGTTTTCAATCTTAAAGATATGATCTTTGTGGAAATGCCTTGTTTATCTTGTGGTATTCGATATGCATAAGATAAAATGATACCTAAAGAGAAATACCAATATGAAAATCGTGAAGTGTTCAAGATTATCACGGTTGAAGTACAAATTTAGTAAAGTGTTAATTCTTGATGAGATCAATGAATGAAATACTTGGACCAAATGTTTGAGATCCTTTTGAGTGATTATGATAGTGTATCATAGTGAACTCATGATTAAGGCATAGTGATGTCTAAATCAAGAAGGAATCATACTCTAAGGAGTCAGAGAATGATGATCAAATAACTGAATTCTTCTTAATAACTGAATACCCCACACTAATAAAAGAAATTAAGAATCACAAGGGTTGTGAGTTCTTATATCTTTAACATATACACATCAATTATCTAAGTGATAAGTTGTTCATATGATGAGTCAACTATCCAGATGAATATGAGGAACCAAATTTTGAGTTATGGTTTATGACCATTACATCCTAAATGACATCCATGTGAACCATAAAGGTATGACCTTGATGGTAGAACTCATTGGATGAAATCCATAAGTGCAAATGAGTATTAAGTGTTAAGACACATGGATAACATTTTGAGAATGATGATGCTTGTTGATTGGAACTTAATGACTAAGACATTTGGCATATGGATACTAAAACCGCATTCCTATGGGGAATAAAACAAGGATGTGTACGTGACACAACCTATAAGGTTTATGAATCCACTAATGCAAAATGAAGTCTATAAGTTACAATGGACTAATCAATGTGATTGAGTGAGTACAAGAAACTCAGAATTAGATCTTTACTTTGATGATATAGTCAAAGGGTTTGACTGATATGTCAAAGATAAAGAAGGGATCTGTGATTTAGTGGGAGCATATTCACATTCCACATATTGATGTGAAATGGAAATGTTTTTGATTGGAAATCCAAAAGTGGAAATTATCTTTAAGGAAGATAGAGATGTTTCCTATGTGATGGGAATAGAGATCTATAGAGATAATTCTCGAAAACCTCTTAACCTGAAAAGAGAAAGCATACATTGGCAATCTGTACTGAAATGTTCAGTATGCACAGATTCAGTGGGAGACAACTTGTCCATGCTACATGGAGTTAGTATCCCAAGGCAAAGTGTCCAATTTTTATGAAGAATGGGAGTACTAAGAATAGATATGGATCTATCATGTATGTAATCATCCCATTATCTTGCATGTATAGACATGGCAAGAATAAAATGCATTCATCATCTTGTATGTAGAACATGACAATATGATGTGCTCATCCTGATAACTCGTATGTGGGACATGACGAGTGGATGTATGTCTGCTTCCAGTAAGGGTTACTGGAATACCATGAGAACTTGATAAGTGCTTGTGAAGTACTAGTTCTATGGAGATAAGGAAGAGTTCAATGTAAAGAGTTACATTGATGCGAACTTTCGAAAGGACAGAAAATTAATCGCAAAATATACATAGGATGTATAAAAGTGAAAGTTTGTTGATAATTGGAAATGTTCCAATAAAACCATTTAAAAGGAAATGCCGAGTATCTATGTGTTAGAGAACAGCAGTAGATACTATATGGATCTGGAAGTTCATGAGATGAACTTATAGATATTCCACTCATTGATGAAAAGTCTGGAATCCTTGATCATACAATGTGGCTAAAGGTTAGCAAAGGAATACTAGATCGCATATTACGACAACTCCATCTCATACGTGTGATGTACAACGAAGAGATGTGAGACATGCAATTTATACTGACTTCGGAAAAGTGTTGCCATTACTCACTATGTTTGCACTAAGAGCACAGAAACATGTGGGACATGTTTGAGGATCACTATGAATATGATTCAAGGGTGATTGGCTCGCAGTGCAAGTGGGAGTCTGTTGGTATGTATGCCCTGAGAGCCAATCATGGGATGATTGGTGGGATACATTAAGACTCATTTGATAAACATCAAAGGCAAGCTTACAATTCTTTCTGGTTCAGTCATATGAGATAGTGATAGAACAGATTGAATGTCTAGAGAATGACAGTACTCAATGACGTATGCCTTCAGGTTCATGACCTGAACGATGAGATCATACGGATGCTAAGTGTTTCTACATTCTTGTTATGTCCCTAGTCAGATGTCATTGTGGAAGGTAGATAGACAATAATGACACACAAGACTAGATTGTGGTGTTGGTTGATGAAAAAATCTCATTAGTCATGATATAGAGATATCAAACCAAACACATAGGTACTTGTTAGAGAACAAGGTACCAGACAGACCCACCGTGAGTTTGACACATGGAACCATGACATGGTAGTCATAGTCAGTACTCACAGTGATGGTGGTGAGTGTGATTCTTTGACCAGAAATCACTACACTCAACACATGTCATTGGGCACACTTTGACATCATCAAACGTAGTCCTGAAACATGGGTTGTTATAAAGGTGATGATTGGGTGTCTTTGACACATGGGGCTTTTGAGGGGTGAGTGATAGATATGGGATTTGTCCCTCCTGAGGGAGTTTGATATCCAAGGCCACTTGATGAGTAGGATTGAGATAGGCGTGCACACACATGTGTGAATCAATATGTGATATTTATGTCATACATATCTCGTTCAATCTACTCTGAGATCAAGAAAGTGAATGAACATTGATAGGGTGATTGTTCCATGCCTTGAGTTCATTCGGGATATCAGTGATAAGGGAATTATACATTCACTGTAACACCATTCACAGATTGTAGGATGAAAGTTGTTCTCCAGCTTTCTACTTTCACTTGGGTAGCACTGATGTGTGACTAGGCACCTCTCTTTGCTTGTGAAGTCATAAGTGTTATGGACTTTCACTACCAACGTGAAATGGACCTGCAGGGTCACACACATAGGATTTAACCTGGAAGAGGAGTTTTGTCCACAAGCAATGTTTAGATTGATTACTAAAGGAGTTTATTAGTTCAATTAAACACACAATTGATTGATAGATCAATATCATAATGTTCAAGGTGTTGAACATGTTGATTGGAGTATCGGATTGATTGAAATCGCAATTGACTGATTCTGCACAACCTACACTCCCAACCGATCGGCTCAAGTGTTGAACCGGTCGGCTGAGGTTGCTGAACCAGTTGGCTCAAGTGTTGAGTCGATCGGCTCATGGTTAGAGTGAAACGATCGGTTCAAGTGTTGAAATGATCGGTTCAACTGGTGCAACTGAGCAAGTTGGGAAAGTCAAGTCGGTGAGAATTTTCCTTGCGTTTCACTTGCCCAATTTGATTGGAACAAGGATTGGTATTCGATACCAATAAGAAACAAAAGAAGGAAAGTCAATCAGGAACTGATCAGGACCACGAACTGACCGGTTCAGAAGTGAACTGATCGGCTCATGGATCCCAACCGATCGGTTGGTGCTCCAACCGACCGGTTCAGGTCCCCAACCGACCGGTTCACTTGTGAATCGATCGGTTCAGGTTGCGAGTTGGTTGCTTTTTGTGGAAAATCTCGAACCCTTCTACTCCTTCTTTTAGTCCCGCATTTCCTGGGATGGAGAACCCTGTCCCATGACCCTCCTTTATATATAGGGGTATTGGGGGCTTCTCAAAGGACAACTCAGTGCAACCAGTTGCTCTGCAAAGTTGTCGTTCTCTCTAGTTTTGGTAACCAAGAGAGAGCCCGGGCAAGTGCTTCCCGCAAAGGGAGGTGCAACAAGGGAAGGACAACTGCAGTTACAACTGGAGACAGGAGAGTGTGTTGGCGACTAGTACGTCAACAGGAGGGTGCGACTCCTTCCACTTCCTTGTGGGACAAGGAGTGTGGAGTTCCAGGTGATCTGTGTGGACTACTTCAGAGGCGGGAGGTCACTGCCGCTCAGGAGGACAACTGTCAACCCGACAGTCCGGTGAGAGGAGGAGTCGTCAGTCCTGGTGCGACCAGGTGCTGCACAGACACCATCCAAGACCATAGTTTAAGACCACGCAAGGCGCGAGGTATTGTCGCCGAGCAAGCCTCGGGACAAGGTATGATTCCACAAACCATCCTTTCCTATTATATAGATGTTGATGCGTTTCCTCGTGCTGGGTTTGGGGGAGAAATTTTTTTTGTTTCCGTTGCCTTCTCTGCCTCCCCTAAAACCTAACACAGACACTTTTGAAAAAAATATTTTGCAGTCAGAACACTAGGGATCAAGGTGTCTACTAAAGGGGATAGCCGAGATTACTTATATGGAGGTTATGCATTGGTTTTCAAATGTTTAGATCATTTTCTCCCTCTTCCTCTCTTTGTAGGATGATAGAAATCATGAAGGGATAATTCCCATATTCTATAGGATCCGAGAGTAGGGCGATATTAATGTTATGAATTCATGATTTATTTCCTTTAATTTTGGATGTGAATCTATAATTTTTTATCGAATTATTTGTTCTTGATTAATACAACCAATATATTAGAAAGCTATTTCTTAGAGAGAGAGATTAGGGCTTGGAAGTGTTATAGATCTACAGAACTCATATCGCGCCTTAGCAGAGGGCTTGCGGTTGTGAATGAATAACTTATATTTACGGATAATGTACCTAGATAATTCCTAAATCGCTAGCAAAGTGGGGTTGTCTTAGTATAGGTAGTGTATATTGTTGCAAAACTGCTTTCAATTCCATTCTTAATATTAGTTATAAAACAACCTACCAACCACATTTTAGGTCCTACCTGATTAGGTTGCATTTACTAATAGTTTTTGAAAAATGTTTCCCTGAGGTTGACACTTGGGCCTAATAGACTAATATTACCTAAAGATTACACTTGTGTTTTACATGCACGGTTTTGGCATGTCCCCAATACAAATGGGTACGACCATATATTTGTTAGGACAAACTTGTCTAACTAAGCCTACTATTTTTTACTTCTTCCAAAATCTTTGAAGTATGGATCAATCCATTCTAATTTCCTCTAATTGATAGTTGATATTAGTTACAAGTCATGCACTCATTAGACATGAATACATGATAGTTCTAAAGACAAAACTAGTGATTATACAATTGTTTGAACATTGACTTGTATGACATCATATCTACCAAGTTAGAGTTTTTGAATATGATCAATTTACATGTTCCCATGAACCTAAAACTACATAAATGTGATGCTAGACACTAACTAAGGGAATGGTGAAATAGTTATCACATATGGGCAATGTGTAAATCTCATGTCAACATTTTCGTCTCCCCCTTTTACGAGGACAAACAATTTCTAAAATACATATATATAGATAATATTAAAAAGTTATGTTTAAATTTAGTGGATTTAATCCATTGAATACAGTCGATCCCCCCTCAACTCATGATTTTTTTACCTATTTTTCTAGTATTCACAAAATATGTTACAATATCTTGCAAATTTCATTCATTTCTACCATATTGATATGCAATATTTTCCATTTTCAAGAGAGATATCATTTATCCCCATTGTTATATCAAAAAGGAGTGGGTGTGGGATAAAAATGTAAAGATCTTATCAAATCACCTGTCGTATGAAAGATGAATTTAGTAAAAAATGTGCAATTCTACAAGTCAAAACCAAAATATGCTCAAATTGACTTACTAAATACAAATAGTAGAAGGGATTAGATCATGAAAAAAAAAAGAATCAAGGAAACAACACAAAAATCTTAAAATGTGGATAATTATGCAATGCATAGTCTAAAGACTCAGGTGACATATATTATACATGCTAATCTCACAAAGTATAAAAAATAGGACCATCAAATACTAATATAGATGTCTGGGGAGGGGTCATAGTCTTCATTTTCCTTCTCATTGCATTAAGTGCTAGGATGATAGGGAGGTATCTCTAGGAATTCCTAATATGGAACCTTTGAACCATTTGGTGAGTCAACATCAATATCAACATCAACATTAACATCAATATCATCATGATCATGCACATCATAAGCATCCTCAACCACCTCATCAACTACCATAACCACACCTTTAGTTTCTTGAGATTCTAGATAGGAAAACCCCCTCCTCTTGTTATACCCAATGAAGGCAGTCCAAGGAAGAAAGGGATAATACTCTACTTTCTAGGATCTAGATTAAATAAACATACAATATTTGTTAATGATTTCACATCAAAACATTGATGATAGTAAATTTTGGAAGATAGAATTCCCTTTAAGGACTTAAAAACATTTGTGAAACAAAAACCAAGAAAATAATAGATTTAAACTAGTTAATATTCAAGATATCTTTAGCATTGTTTTCTTTTGGTGAATTAATTTAGAAGTCTATTGATTCAATTTTCAAATTAAATAGCTAATAAAAAAATTAACAAATAAAAACATGGTCAGTAAAAATCTATATTGTGTATGTGAGAGAAAACACAATTGTGTTCCTATAGGTGTAATAACATTGATTTAACATCAATCTTGAGTTGAATAATAAAAGCTTTAAATTTGTTGTATGTTTCTATATCCCATATTTGTTATACTAATTAGGTGTATCCATCTTTTTGTCTAGAAATTTATTTCATGCAATAAATTCTAACATTGGATTCCGCAAAGTGTGTTCCATCGATTGACTTCTATAATAGTACTAACTTTCGTTCATAGTCACTTTATCAATGATCAATTGTAAATTTCCAGGGAGGGTTCATATACTTGTTCCATGCATATAACATCTAATAATGGGATTAGATGTTTTTATTATCATCAATGATCCACATAGTACATAACAAATTTGCAATAATTGAAACAGCCAATAATTATAATTACATTGGTCACAGATAAGAGAATCTTCGATTATCATCGAAAAGAGATTATGAGTTATTATTCATAAAATTACCCAAATACCGTTATAGTGAGAGATGATGTCTAATCAATAAAGATTTGGATCCCAAAAAATACTTACCTCAAATAAATATGGATATGAACACATAACAACATTTTAATGTCCCAAGATTCGAGACCTATGCCAAAATGATCTTAACAGGTATGATTGGACTAGCCATATCACCAAGGTTCACCTTCTGTTCAAGGTTCCCATCACTAAAGAATAATGTTGTAAGTGTGATCATCCTAGAGTAGCACTAGAATGGGTGACCAACTAAGAAGTTGATCATGGCTTGTTGTGTGAGTGAAGACAAAACACACAATTAATGATAGTGGCCATCTATGGGGACAGTCGTCATTCTTAAAACTCTACTAGAACTTTGGGTGTTGGGCCCAAGTGTTACAAATGGTATCAAAGCCATAACCCGTCAAGTTGGTGGGGTCCACATGGGCATGCGAAATGCCAATCTTGAGTCGTGCAGTTTGGGAAAGTCAGAAAGGGTTGTCCATGGTGATGTAATCACCCTTGTGCTGGTATATTGTGATCGGGAGTTGGGTGTCCATGGGCCATTCTGGATGTACTACTAAAATGGGGAAATATTATGAGGCCATATGGTTGAGCCTTGATGAGGATATCAAGAGTCTAAGTTGGGGAGATTGTAATATCCTAGGATTTGAGGCCTTAGACAAAATGGTCTTAAATGGAATTATTGAACTACCCATATCACCTAGGTGCACCTCCTTTTCATGGAGCCCATCACTGAAGAACTTTATGGTTAAGCGTTCTCATCCTAGAGTAGTATTATAATCAGTGACCAATTGAGATGTTGATACTGGCTTCTGCATGAGTGAGGACAAAGCTCACAATTAAGGCTAGTAATGATATGCGAGCCTTTGGCAGTGGGTCTAGGTGTTACACCCAAGGTGTTACAACCATATTCATATGATGTGGTTTAGGTCTTAGTTTTGGTCTTAGGGGTCTTGGCTCCAGGTCAGATTAGGGTTGGAATTTCAACTCTAAGTTTATCATATTATTAATCCTTTGAATTTGAAACCTTAGTTATACTTCAAAGTAACCCTAATCTTGGTATTATCATGAGATTTTATTATCACTATGATAGATCATATTGTGTCAAAGAGTAATCATATGTAAACAAAATAAACCTCTTACTTATCAAAATAGAGTCTCCATATTACATCTTATAATTAATTGACTGGAAACATATTTTGAATCACAAGCTTAACTAGGTGTTAAAATCGTCATTTAAAATCCCACAAAATTATTTTGATAAAAAATCAAATATATTTACAATATTTGGATCTAGGGTGTAATTTCTATAATTTATACATAATTAAAAAAGATACTTGTCAATCCTAGGCTACCCCATCAACCCTAACTCGGTAAAATGCGATTGAGATTTAGTTTGAGGTAAAAGATCCCTTTTCCCCTAAGTAGTGACTTGGATTGGCCATATGGGTTGGGGGCAAGAGGAAATATTTCCCATGAGAATTCTTCTTCCTTAGACATTGGTTGCATGCCCAAAGACATCTAGCCATGGATTCAACTCTATGGTTTACTTTGGGATACAAGGATCAACTAATAAGGAAGAGACTTCTTATGTTGCCACTAGGGTTTTCTAGACTCAATGAGAAAAGGGCAAACATCTAAGGTGTCCAGTGGTGTTTGGAGATAGATCATGTTTAGTAGGGAATAAACAAAAATTGAGAGTGTAGGATTTATCATCATGAAAGCCTCCAGGATAATGAGACCACCTTCATGAGATTCTTGCAAGGCTCCATGCCCATCCAATCAGTCAAATGTGCTTCAATTCATTAAAGTGAGTTTGAGTTTTGTAGAGAAGAGTGTGAAGTTTCAGAACAAGTTCTAGGGATCTTTTAGAATAATTGAGAGATGAATTCAGTTTCTACGGTGATGGAATTCTATAGGGGGTATATATAAGTCTATGGTTAAGGGAAGTGACAAAAGTTTCTAGCCCTAAAATCCAAGATTATGTTAGATTTGGGAATTATCCCAAATAATGGAGATAATTAAAAACTAGTTGTTAGTTGGGTTTCTTATGATATTTTGAGGACAAAATGACAAAATTTGTGGAAATTCTCGTCTTCTAGATGGAGAACAAGTTTGAGAATCGGGTCTATGTTGTGTAGGTCTCTCACCAAGAGGTAGATGACAAGCATGATATGTCTAGTGCTTGATTAATGATCTCAACCAGTGACTGCTTTCACATCATGCCCAAGAATCTGGGACATGGTCCTGACTAAACTCTCTAGATGATACATCAAATTAGAGTCCATTTGGATTTATTCACTATTTTCCAAGATTATTATCTTCTTATAAAGTTTATTAACATATTTATAAGCCTCCAAATGATACCAAAATTTAGGGTTATCTTCATAATATCCTTAACCCATCTTAAGAAAAAGATACGATGAAACAAAAAATTGTAAACCACCCTTAATTTTCTTTTCAAGTAATTTCCTTCATAAGTTCCATGAGTCACATGTTAACTCGTTGTCATATGATAACTTAGGTTTATCCTCATCTAGTTGTTATCATGTGTTGGACCAAGTATAAAATCAAATTAGGATTATTTGATACTCAAAACATGGTATTCAGGGAAAGAAGCTATAAATCTGAAATTAATTGCATGTATCTTTAACCACTTGAAACTTATTGAATTTCATCCATTCTCTCCTAATATAGTCAAAAGCATTCCATAACATTATTGATATTTTGAAGGAACATAATATCATATTTTTAAGCTTCCACTTCTAGGATTCCTTTGCAAAAAGAAACATATGATTCTGATATTTGACAACCATGTAAATAATTGAATTAACTATATTAAAAGTTGCTCAATTGTCAAAACATCATGTTGCTAAACCTTCCCTCAATATTATGAATTTTTCCACAAAATCTAGAGAAAAGATGAGGATGTACTATCTCCATGTCTATCATTAACTAACATATGAATTTATCTTTTCCATAGTATATCCATAGAACTTCAAACATCTCAAATCTTTTATTCTTGACTACCTCCACCTTAGAAAACCTAATTTTCTCCGGTGCCTTTAGGTAGGTCAAACTACCTTGGATATATAAAGGTTCAATATTTAATACACATGTAGGATCTTTCACATTTTATGCTTCAGGTTGGACACATGGAACACCACATGCATCAAACTAAACTGGGATGGTAGCGATAGAAACTAAGTTGTATCACCAATCCATTCAAAGATCATAAGAAACCAACATACTACGATTTCAACTTAGCACAATTTTTAGTTATTTCTCAAAGGGTTAGGTTTTAGAAAATACACAATCTCTCATAAAGAAGTGTAAATCCATATATTTTGCATCTATGTATGATTTGTGTCAATCTTTTGCTCTATTATCCTCTTCTTGATCAAGCAATGATATCTACATATAGTTGTAGTTTTTCTAACTTCAAAAAGGTTCTTTCTCCTACATAATTCCATTAAAATGATAATTGCCAAATCCTTCTTTATGAGCTTCATAAGAGGGCATCACTATATTGGCTGGGGAATTTTCATTATAAGAAACCTTGGTTAAAGACATATAATGTCCCCAAGAGTCACCTTGATATAGGTGATGAGCCCTTAACAATTCTTATATGGTTTGGATCACATGTTATGATTTTCCACACGTTTGAGAATGATAAGTGATATAGAACTTTAGTCTCGTTCCAAGTTCCTGTTGAACTTGCTTCCAGAGCATAAATGTGAACTTTGGATTACAATCAAAGATGATGGAGCTTGTAACTCCATGAAAGCATACAATATCTTGGATGTGTATATCAGGTAGACTAGACACCTTGGTGGTGGTTTGTAAGCTAAGAAGTGTGTATATTTAGTCAGAATATGACCCACACATAATTATACCCCTTCATTGTAATGGGGAGACACACCAAAAAGTCCATGGTGATCTCATCCCACTTCAATATAGAAATTTTGATGGGTTTTATTATTCCACGTAGTCATTCATGCTATACGTTCATCATCTAACATGTTAAATAAATAGATATCAAAAATGCTATATCTCACTCCATACCCTACCACTAGAAAAACCATTGTAGGTCTCTAAACTGTTGGTGGTGTCGAGATGAATGAGATCATAGACATGTATGCTTCTTGTATGATGTGAGCCTTCAATAATGAATCTTCAAAGACCCATATACATTTCTTGTATCAAATTCCTCCATCAACTCCCACATATAGGTGGGTTTGAAGCTTGGAGAGAAGGACCTTTGTTGTTTGAGAGTAGGGCTACACAACTTATCTAGAATCATATTGAAATGTAGGTCAGAGGCTATTGAAATATTGGCCAAGAAAAATGTACATGGTAGGGGTTTTGGTGTCAATCTAGAAAACTCTTCAAGTCTTCTTTGCTTGGGGGAAACTCTAATAGCCCAAGTCAGCCATTAACGACTAAGAGTGCCAACCACCACATTAGCCTTACCAAGATGGTAGGATATTTTGATGATGTTATTGTTGGTATGTATGCCCTGAGAGCCAATCATATGATGATTGGATTGTCATACGTCATGATTGGTTTGATAAATATTAAAGGCAAGCTTCAAATTTATTCTAGCTCAATCGATTATGAGATAAATGATGGAGCAAAATGATTGTTTAAAAAATAACAATACTCAATGATGTATGTCTTCAGGTTGAGGACCTGAACAATGAGATCATATGGATTCTAAGAGTATGTTCATTCTTGTTATGTTCCTAGTCAGGTGTCATTGTGGAAGGTTGATAGACAACAATGACACATCAAGACTAAAGTTTGTGTTGGTTGATGACAGTATCTCATTAGTCATGATATGTGATATTAAACCAAGCACATAGATACATGTTGGAGAACAGTGTATTGGATAGACCCATCATGATAGTGATACATGGATCCATGACATGGTAGTCAGAATCATCTCTCGTATGACGGTGGTGATTGTAATTCTTAGACCTAAAATCACTGCACTCGTCGAATGTGATTGGGTACACTTTGACATCATCAAACACAATCCTAAAACATGGGTTGTTATAATGGTGATGATTGGGTGTCTTTGATGCATGAGATAGATTGTGAGTGATAGATATGCAATTTGTCCCTCCTAAGGGAGTATGATGTCCATGCCACTTGATAAGCGAGACTGAGAAAGGCATGTGCATGCATGCACATGTGAATCAATATATGATATTGATGTCACACGTATCTCAGACAGTCTCCTCTAGTCCAAGAAACATGAATTAACATTGAAAGGATGACAACTACATGCCTTGAGTTCATTCAGGATATCAGAGATAAAGGAATTATACATTCATTGGAACACCTAAAGAAGACTGCAGGATTGAAAATTGTTCTCCAACTTTCCTTTTCTCTTGGGTAGCACTGATGTGCGACTAGGCACCACTCTTTGCTAGTGATGTCATAAGCTAGTTATGGACATTCACTGCCAACGTGGAATGGGACCTATAGGGTCACACACAAAGGATTAACGTGGAATAGGATTTTATCCATGAATGATATTTGGATTGATTAATAAAGTGTTTAGGTACTCAATCAAACATTCAATCAATAGACTTGACTCCAAATCATCAAGTTCAAGTGTTGAACCAACTGATTAGAGTGTCTTATTGATTGAGAACTCAATTGACAATGCTCTACACAATCTGGACCAAAAACTAATAGATTCAATAGGGAACCGATCAACTCATGGTGAGTGAGATGACCAATTCATTCTGGTGAACCGATCAGTTCAACTAGTCCATATGAGTAGTGTTGGTTTGTCCCAATTTGTGAGAAAAATATTTTCGTTTCACTTGTTCAATTTGATTGGGATAAGAATTAATATATGAGTTAATTAGAAATGAATAAGGAATGTTAATTGGAGGCGAGTCTGGGAAGTGAAATGACTGGTTCACTAAGTGAACTGATCGGGTTCACACTCCCAACCGACCGGTTCACAAGTGAACTGATCGGTTCACCTTTCCAAAGAAGTGTTTCAATTGTGAAATGACCCGTTCACCTTTCGAGGTGCAAATTATTCATAGAAATTTCAGACCCTTCTACTCCCGCACAGACTAGGAACCCTAACCCTACCCTCTACAACAAATAGAGAGGTATATGGGGCTTCCCTACACATACAACTTAGAACATCAGGTGCTCTGCAAAGTTGTTACCCTCTCTGGTTGTGGTAACCGAGAGAGCCCAAGCAAGTTCTACCCGTCCAGGGAGGAACAATGAGGCAAAGACAACTATAGAAAAGCAATTGGTTGTGGGAGAGTGTGTCAATGACTAGTACACCGACAGAAGGGGACAAATCCTTCTAGTCCGTTATTTGAGATGACAAGAGTTCCCAGTAGTCTGTTTGGACAATCTATAAAGGCAGGATACTTCTTCCGCTCAGGCAAGCGACAATCACCCGCAGTTTGGGTCAAACCCATGATCTGCATAGACACCGTCTAAGATAGGTGATTGAAGACCTCACTAGCTATGAGGTATTTTCACTGAGCAAGCCTCAAGACCAGGTATATCTCACTAAAACAATCCTTCCCATTACATAGATGTTGATGCGATCTACTGGTTATGGGTTTATGGTCAAGTAAAATTTTTGTTTCCGCTGCTTGCTTTGACCATGTAAAACCGAATAGTTATGACAACATAGTTTCTCACCATGTGTCCATGTATGATGACAAAGTTTTTTAAATATCAAAAATTGAAAAAAAAATGATGTTCTCTTGGCAAATACATAAGATAAAGAGTTTTGTCCTGTATCGACTACAATTCTAAAAATACTAAGGAAAAGCATATCACAAAGGACACCTAGACTTATGATCCTTCACCATTTATTCACCAATTTCAAAAACAAAATCTTCGACGTGGGGTGGTCCTTATATCCATGAATTAAAATAGGAAAAAGAAACCACATATGGTCCCTAAGAAGGGAAAATATGGGTAACAACATTGGTACAAATTCAATTTAAATGATATTTTAAAATGTTAAGATTTATGAAACCAAACTAGGTAAGTTTGATTGGTGGATTGTGGTAATAACAAGAGGATGGACTAGTTACTATGTTAATTTCAAAGGGTACAAAAACTTTAAAGTTGCAACCAAAAATTATAAAGAGATTTCTAAAGTTAATATCAACATATAAAATTATTCAAAATGAAACAATTTATCAATTGGCACAATTGAACTAAACATTTTTCTTTTCCAGTTGCTAGGTGACTAGTGTTCTCTCCTCTATGAGAAAAAAAAACTTTTTCCTATGGGGAAACCAGTACTTGGGGACCTCTAATTGTCCATTATCCACTATGCAAGGTTGGGGGATATGACCCACCAAATCTAGTGAGTCAAACATCTTAGCCAATGTTCCAAATTATTTGTGCCAATATCAAAATCAACCAATATTTCAATGACTCATCAATATTCAACGTTGAATTTAGTCATGGTGGCCTTAAAAATAAGGGAAAGGCTAATAAAAAATGTTTTCACCACTTTTTCAAATTATATGGATGTAATTGAATAGAAAGATAAATAGTTCAATAACAGTTCCTATTACAATTATAAAATTCCAATCAAGAAATCCTCAAGGATCAAGGATTCCAATGTTTTATGAATCACTAGGAGAGAATATACTAGTGTTATTTTTGTTTCTTGACTTGAAGATCACTTTCTAGGTTCTTATTAGATGAAATTGCCGTTTTTCCTCTTAAGGAGTAATATTTTAATGATCATTTCATTTTTTTTCAATATCTCATCCTAAAATTATTTACTTTATTTCTTTAATTGTAGTCATATATTTGCAATATAGTCACTAGTCATTATCCAAGTACTGAATACATATCTAGTCCATAAACTCATATGTTTATGATCCTTAGGTTTAAGTATTCCCTAAAGATGTGGGATCCATAAGAATTTATTCTTATATTAATAGGGGTCATAAAAATAGGATGTATATAAAATAAGGAATAAAATCCAAAGTATTCATTCTTCCCCATTTTATATCATATAATACTTATTTGCCCTTTCATTTCTATATAGACTATTAAACCCAATATGTGAACATTAAGAAGGATATCCAAGTAGTATATATTGTTGGAAATCCAAAAGAATATATAATATACATTAGCAATTAACCTAATTTTCTTATGATTTCAATTCATACCAAAATTTATTTCATTTCAAGTCCAATTACACATAGACTAAAGTATTTTGCAATTTAAGGATTATCCTTTTGTCATATTCTTCAACAAGAAATGCATTAAATTAAGGTTGAGTATTGTGACAATATATCACATTATTTGAGTATTCCCAAAGAATTTATTTTGAATTTTAAGCCTTCACTATACCCTTGTGTCATATACCAAGGATCGTGTATACAATTTGGTTATGGCATCTAATGAATGAGAATTAAGCTAGTTTAGTAGTGGGAAATTTATGTTAGCCATAATGTTAGACCGTATCAATAGATACTAAAGGATGGCCTTGTGGTGTTTTAGAATTCATTAATAGGTGTCTACTAGCTTCCTTGTTTGTATTGTATGTGATGTTAATGAAGGAACAAAAAAGGGGGGTCCGGACAAGTACCTCTTTGCTGTAAAACATGATTGGTCGCCTGGATATATGCATTTGGGTCAAAGGGCTTCTCTATTGTCTATCATCTTGGTCGTGCAAAGGTTCTGGTTGTGGTTTCATTGTAGGTGGAAAAATGAGGATTTTCGACTACCGTAGATGTAGCCTAGTGAAGGCTATGCACAATAGGTTGGAGGGAGAGAGACTTGAGGATGGGTGATGATGGTGGCATCTTGGAAGATCAATGAGCACAAGGTAAGGTTCAAAGAATCTTGACAGATAGAAGCAAAATTTGAAGGGTGTCTAAAGGTCAAGCGGAGGAGAAGATGACCAACAATAGTGGTTGTGTTGTTGGTGAAAATTGATGGCATGCCTAGGGTTATTTAGAGGACTAGAGAATTTGGGGTTGCGTCTAGAGGATCTAAGGGAGACTCCTGAGGATACCGATTAGGTTTGGGGAGACGCAAGGCTTGGTGGATGCTCATGGGCCGTTTCTTCTGCAAGTCTCTGACCTTCAATGTATCTCCATAATTTGGAGTCATCTCACCTTATATTGGGAGGTGGGAGTCCAGACAAAGGTATATTAAAACAAGTGAATACAAAAGGAAATAGTGGGAAGCTGAGAGGTTGTAGCAATATGTCATCGAGTTGAGAGATAAGTCGATCAACATACTGTGTGACTAGATAGTAAGACTGGTCTTTTATTTCCTTTTTGCTAAAAAATCATATCTCGTTCCTCATTTTGTATCTTCTCACCTATATAATTGTTACCCTTGATATTTTCAACACACCTTTAATGGTTATTTAATCTAATTATTAGATATACTAACTCTCCTAATTCATCAATCTAATATGGCCAAATATTTATTCTCACAACTGATCCAAACATAAATATCTTAAAATCAATCTTTTAATGTGATCACAAAGCAAAGAGTTTCTAATTGAGTGCAACTTCTCTATTGTGGGTCCCAATTGGGATAACCAAATAAAAATGAGGTCAAATTGCATATAGGTGCTCAAACTTCAAGAAAATTAAATGAAGTGAAAATATGATTTAGCATAAGAGTTTTTTAATTTTAGAGGAATATATGTAATACATAAAAATATAATTTAGTACCAAGATTCTATGTTACAACTCAAACTCTCCAAAAGGGGATTTTGTCCCAAAAATATAGTAGTAGTTTTATTCATATGTGTTCACTCTGCCTCTGCATTGCAGGCTCCACATGGTTACGGGGGATGGTAGCATGTTAGCTTTAAATAGATCTGACTCTTTTAGGAATGATGAATGGTTATGCCAAAAAAATATGTTTACCAAAAAGTCCTTCCTTCTCAGAGATACATGTGTCGGGGAAAACTATCATGTTTCACCTCCATATGACTTAGGTTTTCTAATAGTCACATTATAGGTCATATAATGGTTTTCAGATTTCACGTTGACTCTGATAATCAATTAATCTAGCCTTGAAAAGGGCTTTTCTGGGTCAGCCATAAATAAACTAATGAATTCATTTTTTGTTTTATCTTCCTTGACCCTCATAACATGTAATCTTCCTAGGTGATGCTCTATAGGATTTTAGTAGTATTAGACCTAATATTGGTTTTGTTCCCTTGACTTTGGGTATTTGAGAGTTCACATGATGAGTATTGTTGCTTCTTTGAGGCTTAGGGAAATTTGCATTGCGGTGACCTTGGTTGAAGTGTTTGAATCAAAGGGGTGAAGGATGGTGACATTATTAACAATGCCTTTTCTCACAGTTATAACAAGGATCTAGGATGGATGAAGGAGTCTTGTTGTTGTTATTATTCTAAAATTGTTGATTGCCTCCATGATTGTTGTTACTATGGTGCTAATTTCTTCCATTACTATTATTGTTGCTTTTTGGAGGTGTAGAATAGAATGAATCTTACTGGTGAATCTTAGTGTATTGTGCTTTAGCAACCAATTGAAAAAATGTTAGAGGAAACTGCGGGTCCAAGTTGTCACTCAAACTTTGGTTGAATATTTTATTGAAAACTTGGATCTTTTTTTTCTCAGTTAAAGAAGTCACTTACCTCTCTAGAAGGGTGAAGCAACAAAGGAATTCAACTACAATGCCACTCCCTTGGGGAATGGAATTGAATTTGATTTCTTTCTGAACTAGCATAGATTCAGGGACACATCATCAATGGAAGAAATCAAGGAATTCCTTCTATTACAGTGATGTAGTACTTATAGGATGGGTACTAGACATGTTCTACAACTAGATTTTTGTTGCTCCTTTAAAAAAAGGCAACATACATGACCCATAGGTGTGATGGGCAACACATACTTTATGGTATATATTAAGTGGTCTCATCCTCAACTTTCTCCACAGTGTCACGTTTAGTTTTCCCTTTGGACTTAGAAGGCTTCCTCTTGAAGAAGTCAATGAGGGTACGTGTCCTTCGGTCCACCACTTCTCTAAATGAAACCTTCGATGGATGACCCCAAGATTGGCTAAAGTCAAGCCAACTGCTTAGCTGCATTGTCCTTTAGTAGTGACGGGAGTCCCTTATGGTGAGTTGGGGAAGAAGGTTGATCTCTCTAACCTACAACTTGGGTTATAAGAGTTCCAAGCATGACAAATTTCTCTTTCTTGGAACTCTTCTAACCTACAACTTTGTTATTTAGACACAACACAAATCTTGATTGTGATTTTTAATCATCTTTGTTAGTCTGGAAGCTTGCATCAGTATTACCCTTTACCACTAACACTTCCTCTCCATGGTAGATCAAGAACTAATCCTTAGTCCATCTCAAGTACTTGAGTATGTTCTTTATAGCTATCAAGTGAGCATCACCTGGATCTAACTGATATCTTCTCATCATACTCAAGGCATACAAGATTTCAGGACGGACACACAACAATGCATACATGATTGATCCAATTGCTAAGGTATATGAAATCTAACTCATGTGCTCCATTTCTTCATAAGAACTAGGACTTTGAGCTTTAGAGATGGTAACTCCATGAAGGATGGACATGTTTCCTCTCTTCGATCTCTCCATGTTGAACTGCTTCAACACTTTGTCAATGTATGTGCTTTGACTTCGTCAAAGAAGCCTTTCATATCTATATCTATAAATCTTAATCCCCAAGATATAGGATGCTTATTCCAAGTCATTCATAGAAAATGTATTTCCAAGCCATGTCTTTACCTTTTGTAAAGAAGGGATGTTATTCCCCATCAATAGTATGCCATCTACATACAATACAAGAAATGTGACTATGCCCCCACTAACCTTCTGGTACACACATAGTTCAACCAATATACTCTTATGGGATTGTACTTTACCATCCATGTCAGTCTTCTTCTTGAAGATCCACTTGAACCCTATGGGTTTACCCCTTCAGGTGGATCCACAAAGTCCATACTTTGTTTATATACATGTATTCCATCTTAAATCTCATAGCCTCAAGAAATTTCTCAGACTCTAATCCTTCAATAGAATCTAGATAAGTTTTCAACTCATCATCTATGACCAATTCATAGCCTTCATGAGTCACAAGATATCCAAATCTCTTAGGTTCAAGGTGTGTCATATTATATCTATGATGTACCTGTGTTACTTGAGGAATTTGAGATTACACAACACTTTGTGATTCTTTTTGTTCCTCTTGTACATATATTAGTTTAATGTTCCCATATTGGTCTCGAACCACTTTGAGTTCCACTTTCCTCCCACTGGTTCCTTTGGAAATAAAATCCAACTCTAGTATTACAACATCTCTGGAAACAAAAACTTTGCTATGAGATATGGAATAAAAATAATATCCTTTAGTCTCCTAAGGATATCCAACAAAATAAAAAATTTCTAATTTAGGACCAATCTTTTAAGGAAAAAAATTCCTTACATAAGATTCACATTTCCAAACCTTCATAATAGACATATTGGGACGCCTCCTAGTCCATATCTCATATGGAGTCTTTTGAACCGACTTAGATGGTACTTGATTTAGTGTAAACACAGTGGTTTGTAGAGCATAACCCCAGAAGGTAGTCAGAAGCTTAGCTAAACTCATCATTGATCACACCATGTCCAGTAATGTATGATTCCTTCTTTTTGATACACCATTATGGTGGGGTGTTCCAAATGGAGTCCACTGGGATACAATCCCATGGGCTCTAAGAAGGTCCTCAAACTCTTGGCTTAACTATGCTCCACCTCAATCTGAATGAAGTGCCTTAATACTTTTACCAAGTTGGTTATATACTTCATTCATAAACTCCTTGAACTTGTCAAGAGTTTCTAACTTATTTTTTATCAGTTAAACATAATCGTATCTACTGAAGTCATCTGTGAAGGTAATAAATTATTGATACCCTCCTCTAGAGGTTGTTCTAAAAGGACCACACAAATCAATATGTATGAGTCCTAATAGATCACTAGCCCTCTCATTGTTACCAGTGAAAGGGGTCTTAGGCATCTTGCTCATCAAATAAGTTTCACATATCTCAAAAATAAAAAGAGTCTAGATAACCATCCTTATGGAGTCTAGATATGTGATTCTTGTTTACGTGCCCTAAACGACAATTCCAAAGGTATGTTTGGTTTGAGATGTTGAGTGTTAGTCTTTTGGTATTTATGTTATAAACATCTGTCTTTACATCTAGCAAATAAAGACCATAAGACATTGGGACATTGCCATAAAAGATCCCGTCTTTAGAAATAGAACATCAACAATTTTTAATATGGAGTTCAAATGCATCCTTTTCTATACAAGATATAGAAATGATGTTTCTGTTTATGTAAGATGCATAATAGAATTTCATTAACTCTATTACAAACCCTTTAGGCATAGATAAACTATAGGTTCCAAATGCATTGGTTGCAACTCTTGCGCCATTTGCAACTTGTAGTTCCACCTCACCTTTTTCCAAAGGCCTACTTCCTTTTAGATCATGCTTATTCAAACATATGTGAGATCCATATCCAATATCTAGTACCCATGATGAAGAAGTAGATAGATTTATCTCAATAAAATATATACATGAAGTGAAGATCATCATCCCCATCTTCTTGTTTCTGAATGCCTTCTAGTACAAAGGATGAGTTCCTCTTGTACTTTTCTTTCTCCTCATTTTGAGTGTTGAAGATCTAGATTTAGGCTTGGCCGAAAAACTTTTCACATCCTTGTTTTGATCCTTGGACTCATATCTGTGGATCATTATCATGGATTTTTCCTTCTTCATCCTTTCTTCAGCATGAATCAACATACCAAGCAAATATGACATTGGTCTAGACATATTATTCACATGATAACTTGGAATAAAGTTGGTATATGATTCTGGAAATGACTTTTGAATGATATCTATGGTCAACTATTAGCCCAAAGAGAATCACAGTTCTTCAAGATGATATACATGTCTAATCATATTGAGTACATGTTCTTCTACTGAGTTTTCTTCTATCAGCTTACACTCAAAGAGCGCCTTTATAACTTCATCCCTTTCTTTCTTTGGGATATTATGGTTCACTTTCTTAAGATGTGTTACCATCTCAAGAATCTCCATGTTCTCTCACTTCTCATTCAACTCATAGTTCATGCATCTTAGCATAAGGTACTTTGTGTCCAAGACATCATTGTCATGCTTCCAGCAAGCATCCACTTGTGCCCTAGGCGCATCAGGAGCAGGTATTTTTAGCACTGGTTTGTCAAGGATGTAGAGCTTGCATTCTTTATTGAGAACTCATCTCAAAGTCCAAAACCAGTCATGGAAATTTATCTCATCAAGTTTTTCCTTCCTAAGGACCGATCGTAATATGGATTTGTTCATCATTTGATTCTACAAGAGACAATTGCATTTCTCAAAACCAGTTTAATTTGAGTTGATATGAATATTTTGACGATATCAATTAGGTCATTAATTAATTATTACTCCAATATTTTATTCAAATTTATTTTTGTCACATATCAATTTGGAATATTGCAGCATACAACCTTTTAGTGAGCCAAGACCCAAAATAATTCGACTACCACCCAACCAATATGTCAGCACCAATAGCCAATTATTAAGGTAGGCAAATTTTTCCAACTACATCATATGCAATACTTGGATAGATGATATGTGCAACTCCTTTCCATAATAATCCCCATACTTCTGGTGCTTAATCTCATTAAGACCACACAGTTAAGCCTGACCCAAAAGAAACATGATAGATATGCACACCCTGCTTCGGTAGAACCTACATATCTACCGTCCCAATATCACGAGATAGATGACACATTACGCTTTGGAATAACCTATGCTTTTTTGATCAAGATTTTCATGTGTGTTGATAATGGAAAGCATCTTAGGCTAAATATTTTATTGAGGGAGTTTGTATTTATAAATACATATAACTTATCCAATCACAAGATATATAGTACGTATCATATACATGTTATATCCCACAATAAAAACATACAATAAACAAAAGTGATGGTTATGGCCAGCCTAATATAACTCCTTGGAGACACAAGGAACTAGCACAACCTAGGGCCCACATCACTTGTAGAAAACTATTGTTAATGAATATCCGTTCTTGCCAATACGGGTTGACTGGTTCAACCTTTAAACTTATCGGCTCGCCTCCTAGCCAGTCATTCGGTCATCTCACTAATCGGCTGGTCCTTTTGTCCACCATCTGTTAGATCCTCTAGGTGATCACTTGGGTCCTCCAGTCGATTGATTTGGCCCGTCCTTCTTGTCGACTCGTGTTAAAGATGGTCGGGTGGCGTCGTCAAAACTGCTTTCTTCTTCCTCATAAAAGGAAAGTGAACTATCCTACTATTACATGATTATTGAGAAACCCATAGTTAAATTTGAGGGGAGAAAGGGTAGGAAAGAATTAATTTTTATATTTTGAAGATAACATAGAGGCTCTATATGCTAACTTATTGATAAAGTGTATTTATCCTTATTAATTTAATCTTTTAGATATCTTTTGAGGATTATTTTGTTATTTATTTTTTTAGTTTTGTAATTAGTTGTATTATTTTAGGTTTTCTCTCTTTATTTGGATTCTAATTGTATTTAGTTAGATTTTTGTAAGAAAATGGTTTAATCACTCCAATCATCAATCTCTTTGGGAAGATATATTTCACAATTTCCGCAGTGTCTAAAATTTATGAATAGACGACACCAAAATAGTCATAAATCCCACATAATAATTCCAAATTTGAAGTTTAGATATGTTTTGGAAAGAACATTTTAGTTTATACAAGAAAAATATAAGTACACATAATTTTGGTAAAATTTGAATGTCCAAACAACCAGTGAACGTGCCTATTCGTTTTGCTATGGTGCCAGATTTAAATATATACTTTCCACCAAAATAGGCATAATTCTCACATCTGAAGGTGGAATTTAATGTTCAAATATGCGTTGTAAAGGAAATTCAAAGGCCTACAGAAAAAATATATTTTCCAATGTAATTAAAAGCTTTTTATCAGATAAAATTTGTATGAAACTTCGGGAATGGGAATCTACAGAGAGTCAGAATTTGAAGGGTCAAAAAAGGCAATCAATGATTTTCTTTATTGTCTATTGAGAAAGGGATTTTTATTGATCAAGACAAATAACAGCCACCTCTTTTATTCCTTCTCCTATCCTTTTAGATTTTCCACCCCTCACTCCCCTATAAAAGGAAGGGGGCTCCACAAGAAAAAGATCATCAAGTCTTAGTTTCTAATCAAGTCTTACTTGTAATGGAGTCTTAGTTTGTTGTCTTCAATTTTGTACCCGCATTTTCTTCCATAGTTATAATTTGTTATTTTTACAATACAAATTCGTTTCTTCATCACTGGATCTTAGTTATTCTCATTCTTAACTTCTCATTCTTTTGTCTTGGAATGGAGGATTAAGGGATCAAGTCATTTAATTGGCACCACTTAGATCTCCTAGGAGATTCTTCTTCCTGTTGTCTATGGCTTCTTTCTTTCTTCCTTTTCTGTCCTCTCTTATGGCTAGTGGATAGTTTTCTTACCGAGTTTAGGGGAGATACCTCTTAGCTATATGATGATTAGATCAAAGGTTTACACTACTTTTTAGATAAATGGTTTTTGGTTTGGATATCGACGATTTTAACGAAGTGATCTCTCATTTTTACTGCTTGTTAATATTGGTGGATGTGACTGTGGAACCTAAGATTTAGAACAACCAAATTGATTTCAAGAGAATTTGGATGAGACCTCATAAAGTGCACATTAGGATGATTGAACTAGGATCCATGAATGCTAGGACCAATGGGTTCACAAGGAGTTCATCTTTTTTGAATGATTTACAAATGTTTCACATACCTTCCTTTATCTGTCTTATCTAGTAATTTCTTTAGTCTCATTTCACATCGACTAGGGTGGTGAAATCCATTACCTTTGGTATTTCTTTCTTTTGATTAGTTGATCTTTAATTCAACATGTTTATTTGTTGTTTTAGTTTTAACAAACTCTTAAAATGGATTTTGCATTCTTGTTCTCACAATCAGATTTGAAACTCAACCATCTTTGTCATTGTCTCTAGGTATCAATACTTATCTATACTCTATTGACTTGGTGCTTGCACCAAGTTGACAACCTGGTTAGAAGTTTAAACTCTAAAGCTTGTCCTAGTGATTGTTGCGTGTACAACAATGCGCATCGATTTGGTGTCGTTGTCGGGGATGACGCGGTTGTTTTTTAGATTTGGTTGCTTGTATATCTTGTATAATCTTATTTCATATTCATTAACTTGTATAACTTTAGTCATTTTTATAATTTCTTCTATATTTTTGTAATTTCTTTTTACCTTTCGAGCACCATTCTGGAAGTGTATCTCCTCTTTCTATTGAGTTTTCATTCCAGCAATATTGCTTTCTAGTTTTTTTTTAAATTTATTTTATTCCATAATTTTATTTATCTTTATAATTTTTATTTCTCTTTATAATTTTGACTAACCCATTATCTTGTAATCTCTCTTCTCTCATACGTTGATCGACATATCTTTGAGGAACTTTTCAAATGGAGTGGGCATCCAAATATCTCCCATAATGTTATTATTGTGGTCTTTACCACCATGCATCTCTTACTTGTCTAACTTTATCCCATTGCACCCTTCTCTATGAGCCATTTCATCCTGGTGGATATAATGTGAATCCACATTTTTCTAAGAACTATTACGGGGAACCTTATGATCCATATTCATAGGTGGGGTATGATTAAAATTTTTTTGGAGGGTATGACCAATAGAACTTTAGGGGAAATGGACCAATTTATGATACTCATTATAATCCTCATAAAGAAGACAAACTTAGGGCCCTAGAGAAGATGGCAGCAAAACTAAAAACCAGCCAAGCCTTGTTAGCCGCTCTACTAGAAGCCAAATCCCAAAACCCAAATGTTCCAAATATATTCCCCCATGATTCAGTGACACCTTGTAATACTAAATCTTTCCGCAAAGATGGATGCAATGAAAATTACAATCCACCATCTTCTGAAGAGTATTACGAGGAGCAATGTCAAAATCAATATGAGGAGCACAAGGCCCAAGTATACCATGAGGTGTATGGTGAGGATGGCCAAAATTTCAAGGTGTATAAATTCTATGGGGAAACTTAATTTAATCCTGATCTTGAAGAGATACTTAAGGACCTAGAGAAGATGGCAACAGAAGGAAAAGAAAATTTTGAATCCAGTCAAGCCCTGTTAGCTACCTTACTAGAGGCACAATCACAGACTCCCCCATAGATATTGAAAAACCCAAGATAGTTCTTCCCAACGATTACGACGATGATCCTATTTTTGTGTCATATATGTCGGATCCTGAAGAAATAACACAAACCATGGAGTCATATTTTGCATGTGATGAGGACGTTGGTATCCCTATCTTTCCTTTGGGGACTCTATTACTTGAATATGAAATGTCAAAGTAGGAGACCCATTCTAAATAGCCAACAACTTCTCCCGTCCTTAACATAAACCCAATTGATATCAGAGACCAAATTCCTTTTTTTGAGTTTATTTTGGATAATGAGAATCCAACCCCCTTTGAAAAACAATTCCTCCCATTTTGACACAACCAATTCTCATTTTACATAAGGTTGACATAGAAGGGGAGACATCCTTGGAAGAAGCCCATACACCCCCTTTTTCTATTTGCAAGGAAGATGTCCTCATCCCTCTTGAATCCTTGGGGACCCCTTATACAAAAGAATTAGAGCCAAATGTTATATCCAAACCCAATGTCGATGGCATTATTTTTTAGGAGAATCAAAACACTATTGTAAATAATTTGAAATCTTTTTTATCAGCATCAATTCTCCTATATGTTGGTCATTATTATGGTGGAAAACATGAGCCCTACCCTCCACCTGACTTTGTACATCCTGCTCTACCAGTATTACTGGTCGGGTGCTCGCCATCCTACCCCAATTGACATCCATCCTCAACTCTTCCCTTTCTATTGAAGGAAGATCTATGGATCTTATTGGAGGGATGCGAGGTGAAATAAAATATGAGCACCCCACTGAGATTCCACGATTACCCTATCATAGGGAACACTATGAAGCTAATCTGATAAAGGTCCCAACCCTCATACACATCCCCTTCAACTGGATGTTTTTTGAGTTACTAGGGCCTCCTCGTGAACCCAGCAATTTGCTTCCCTCCATCTTAGCTTTGGGTTTTACTCGGGATGATAAAAAATCTAAGTCAGGGGTGGAG